>JXWZ01000629.1:0-13458 GCA_000956215.1 Anopheles farauti No. 4
AAAATGGTAAATAAAACATTATAGTGTGTTTTTTATAATAAACTGCATAACTTCGGGCGGATTATGTAATTTTTCGCCTAAAAGTATACAATCTGCACTGTAAGCTCATATGGTTATTAAGATAGCATACTTTAGGGCGTAAGGTAGCTAGATCAGCCTCGCAGTATGCAATTTGGGGAGCTAACTGCGTTATTATTGTACTTTTCGTTCTTATTTTGATCGGAGCTTTTCTTTCGGTATCATCGCATAATGGCAATTGAAGATGCCACTCCATTTTCTAGCGTTCGGTGGATGAGCTCTCTTACTCCAATCGGAACCACTTACAACTCCAATAAGCTTGACCCCAGCTAGCGAACTTCTCGCACGGACGAAAAATCATTTTCCACCTGCACCATCGCCAAGTTGATCGCCACTCGAGGTGCCGTTTCTGTTGCTTCAATTTCTTCGCTTCTACCGCTCGAACGAAGTGCACCGGGCTCCGGCACCGGGTGTCATCGCGCTACACCGATTACCAATAAAAATCCAACCAGTTCAGACACGGCTCGGACCAGTTCGCACTCGCGGATGGGATTTTTCGCTCCCCCTCTACAGGTAATCTCGCACCACTCGAGCAGCGTCCGAAGCGTCCTCGAGGAAAAGACGATCATGAAGCTTTCATCGGCTGGCACGAGAAGCGGTTCGAGTGCGCATCATCGTCCCGAGCACGGGTCCTATTAGCGAGCGCTAGTTTTGCTGACGGAAGACGAAATTAATAATAGTTCAAAAGTAGAACTTACGTTGGGTGTGCTTAAAAATTTATTACCACCAACCCAAACCCACCCACGGGGGCGAAGTTTATTACGGGGGCAACCGCTCACGTCACAAGTTGCTCAAATATTGGTCAAGAGCGAGTAAACGACGAAACGTTACTTACTTCACCCCGGGCCGGGTGAAGCCCCCTTCGGTTGCCTTTACTGCCCAATTAATGTGTCACAAAATGGTTCCAATCTTCAACCGCACAAACACCGCACTCACACGCTCGACTTCATCCCAATGGGTTGCTTTGGAAGCAAAGTTCTCCCTCCCCGAAAAAAACCCCATTCGGAGCAAACGATATTTTATATTGCTAACCGCCCCACCACCATCGAGCCACCCGTGTGTTGAGTGCTGAAACTGAAGACCATCATCGTCATCATCATCGTGATCGTCATCGCCAGCGAAAGGCAGTGATTTTCCGTTTTCCCGTGTGCCCGAAGCACATAAATCCCCTTGACTACTGTCCCACACTCGGGACGGGACGGATCGGCCATACGCGCGTGCCAACAAAAAAAAAACAACCACACGTTGTAGCAATTAAGGATTTTCTTCACCATTTTTTGGGGGATCATGAAGGACCCCGCACGCCTCAGTTTGCGGTGACAGCCGGTCGGTCGGTCGGTCGGGACAGCCGGGAACGCCCTCGACGACCGGTCGGTGCGCGAAAAGATGCTGGCCCCGGTAATAAAATTTACACTTTTACGACCCGGTGACCCGCTCGGAACCGTACGGTTGGGTTGGGTTTTTACTTGTCACTTGTCTGGTTCGGGGGTTTTAATGCGGGTCGACTCCCGGGCGCACTGGGCGGCTAATAGAAGCGAACTATTTTCTATTCTAAATAAAATGGACACGGAGGTGGGGGAAAACTCCCTAGCTTCTGGGTGATTTTCGGGTGACAGGAGCGCTTCGTTGCCATAAAAATGGGTTTGCTTTCGCTCCCTCTCTCCCTTTCTATTTCGAAGTCAACAAACTGACCGGTCGGAACTGCAATCCCATCCTCCCACAGGAAAGCACACGGATCGGATGACTAACGAGTAGCAGCTTTATGTGCGGCGTTCCGAAGGCGAAAAAAAGGGACACCCCACCAGGGACACAATAAAAGCCCACATGCCAAAGCGGGCCCTGTAGGTGACGCACCGGGTCGAATCCCGTTCCGTTCGGTGCGGTGGTCCGCTGCCAAAGCCAAATCTTTCATCGTTACCGTCATCACCACCGTTCTGTCTGCCCGCTGGTCAAAACGAAAGGCCCTAAACCAACACACTGGGCCCGGGTGCTCACCGGACGGCTAACAACTATTGTAAAACGTCGCTCGCAACCCATTGCCGGTTCCGTTTACTCACCCGACCGGGGCATACCACCGACAAACTGATGATGGGACGGATAACATGGGTTTTATATTATTTCCCCCCGCCTTCGTCTTTCGTCTCGCTTCCCGCACCTCCTTGGCCCGAGTGTCCCCGGCGAGGGGGACGAGAACTACGGTGGGGGTAAAATGTACAATTATTTCACCGCTCCCGGTACAATGGACCCGTTCGGGGAAGCACCAAACCGGACCAGCCGGGCATGTCCACCGCAGAAACTTTAATAATTCAAAATACTACCACTGGAAGGCGAGACTCCACCCAAGTGATAGTGTCCCAGTTCGGAGTGCTGCTGCTGATGCTGCTGCTGCTGTGGCCGCCGTAACTCACACGCGCCCGTGTACCACTCTCGGTCAAGTAGGCCTCAATCATTCGCAAGCCATATCTAAGCGGGCGCTTCGTGCTGGCAGAAAACACTCAAAAACACACCGAGCAGTGTAACCGAGAGCCGTCCCGATCCGTTGCCCATTGCCCATTCAAAACGTCCCAGATCAAAACGAAGTCACGTGGCTGCTGGTTACGTCCCGTGCTAGATCCTGCCGTGCAGTTTGCCTAACCGAAGGCGTAAAAGCGAACCCGTCCGTTCCCAGCTTCGCTGCGCAGTAAGCTGCACGTTCGTGTCTCTCTTTTTTTTTGTTCCTCGTTTTGTGCTGCGTTATGTGGAACGTTATGGTGCCTCCCCGGTGCACCTGAGCACACATGTGCGAACCAGAATTAATGGGCTTCGGGAGGGGAGTTATATCGCACCCTTGGATGGACGAGAAAAAAAAACACGGGGCGCTGTAACTGGCGAGTAGCAGATGCGAAGGGGCTTTTACTGCAATTTTGGTGTGACAACTGGGCCGAAAAACACTGGTCTCATGTGAACGGGCCTCATCTAGGCGAGATAGCTTTTCGGTAGTAAAGTTCGCGAGGAAAACGGGGAGGAGACTCTTTTCTCAGCTTGTTTCGATTTTTTCCGCCCGATTTTGTGAGGATGGAATATAGGACGGAAAAAATATCATGAGTAAAAATGTACTGTTTGCTCGAACAAATACTGCCTGATGTGGAATTATTTATCAAACAAACAATTGTGTAGTTTGGATTTAATATTTTTTCGAGCCAAATTCGGTGAATGCTGCGGTGAATTCGACCGAATGCTTTAAAATGGCATATTGGATGTAATATTGTAGGCACCCAGGTGTTCATTTTGTATTTTTGTATTGTTCAAGTATTTTTTCCTTATATTGAACTCATAAAAGTAACACTTAGTTACTAGAAATCAAGTATTTGATTTCAAACATAGCCATCGAACGTTTGTGTGGCACATTTTGCATACATTTAGGCGTTGAGGTATATTTAACAATTTTGAACGTATTTTTAAAACGAAATCGTAGCATCATTTTTTTTTCTCAGTGTTTGTTGCAAACGAGTGCTTGATTTTTTTTTCCAAAAATAAAAGATATCGAATCTCACAAGCTCATCGAACCGAAGCTAATCAGGTCCGTAACAAAACCGTTTCGAATACATTCCAACCCATAGCAGAGCTCATATCCTCCTAGAAAACTAGCAGCACCATACCGAGATCATCCCGGTACGAAAACCCATTTCATTCCGCTGCGGCCCAATTTTACTTTTTCCACCGATTTATTACAGGTTGGCGAACTTTTCCATCCCGCTAAGGTTCGCCAACCAAAAACACAACAACCTCTCGCACTCAAGTGGTTAATATTTCTTAAGAATCCCTAATCACCGAAAAGCACACCGAGAATGTTCAAACGGTGCGCCCGAATAAACGAGCGGGGTACGGATTTCTGTCCCCGGGTGAAGTAAACCATGAAAGATCCATGGATACACATGCAAAATCCTTCCCCATTGCGTTCCCAGAAGAGCGTATACACAGCCGGCGCTGGAGCAAACCGTATTTTAAACCCCCGTTTATTTCGATACCTTCCCATCCCTCCCTCGGGCACGGCGTGACCGGATCGGATGCGGTACGCATCGTCAGAAAGGATTTCAATCTTTGAACTCGGTAGGTTGTAGTTTTGGTGTATTTTATTCCGAACCTAGCCCAGCGCAACCTTGACATTCGTGAGCGGGATTTGCAGGTCAGTGTAAGGGCGTAAATTTCGCTTGAAAATTCGTGACCGTGGCACAATCACACACGCCCCCGCGGCTGGCCGAGTGAACCAACCCAGTGAAACGTGCACAGTTCCACCACCTCAGCCGAAACCGGACGAGATAGCGCATTATGATGGTTTGCTGCTTCGCTCGAACCATCCCGAACGGCCGTGCGGTTTCCCGTTAATGGCGGAAAATTGTCCTGCTTTTCAGGATTATCGCGCTTAGATAAACGATCTAATCGAGCGTTTAACTCCTAAAGTTCCGCCACTTTCCACGGTTCACACACTTGCGCCGCGCGTACGCTGCCGAATGTGACTGTTCATCTGACAAGGGACGAAACAAACCCCAAAACGCACCGGGATCGGGTGAAGGATGGGATCGGAGATGGGTTTCATACGGATGGTGCTTTAACCACCCAATTTATGGTTCTCTCTCACACTCATTCGCGCTCTCGTCCTCTCTCTCTCTCTCTCTCTCTCTCTCTCACACTCTCTCCCTCTTATCTCGGTAATTTTGGATTTGGTCAATTTGCTGGAAAATCTCCCACGGAAGCGCCCGAAATGGAATAGTATCGTCATGCTGGCCGCAAACTGGCCGCACCCACAAGCTCCACTTCTCTCCCTCTCTCTCTCTCATCGATTCCGCTTTCCCTTCGTACGTGCAAATGATTGCGAAACAACAAGTTACAACAAGTTCCGCTTCGTTGGACATCCGCACTCCGAACTGGACGCAACCACATCACACAACCGAGTGGGCGAAACAACAACCGTGGAGCATTTCGGAGCGTTTAGGTCAACCTATCAATCAGGATTAGGACACCGCCTTGTGCCGTAAATGGGTTCTGCTGGGTTTCCCCGTTCCCCGCCACCAACACGAGTCGAAAGGTCTAATTGCAAAGGTGTGAAGTTGTCACTGGCTGCTGCTGCTGCTGCTGGCGAAGAAACGAAACGAGAAAGGACTCCACTCTCACATGAAGACAGAATGGCCCAGTATTCCGGCGCTTTTTATTCCACCGGTTGATGGGAAAAGGGATTTTTGAAGTTATTTATCGTCGTCAACGTTCGGTTCTAAGCCTTCCCGTCTTCCCCCTCCGGGCGGGTAATGGCGCAGCCGGCAAGCACACACACACACACCCACACACACATACACAAAAAGGTAACACCGGATCAATTCCGAACAAATGTGCCCCCATTAGACGTGCGGAAAATGGTCACTCATAAATGTACCGCAGGACAGGTGACTAATTTGAAGCCACACCGCAGGTTGCCGATGTTGTGCGGGCCCGTAATCCCTTCGCCTTGCTGGATTAATTGGACGGTACGTTTGGGGGGGTCGCCTACACACAAATATCTATATAATAACACCCGGGGATAACAGTGGGCTTTAGCTAATGAGTGCGATTGAGATTTACTGTCGCATGGTTGAAGATGGGAACGGTACAGTAAGCTTGATGTATTTTAAACCACTTCCCGGGAAAGGGTTTTTTTAAATGTGCCTTTATAAAGTTTTCTATATACGCCTGTATGTAGGCAATCTTTATGCGACGCAATCGCAACCAGTGCGAATATTTCACGTCAGTGACTCAATCAGCACAAATCAAAGCAAATGTAAAAAAAATCATTCCCAAAACTTGTTTGACAATCTCTTGCTTCAAATAATTAAATGAAATTTATTTGTTTCTTTTTAGAAACATTTGCAACATGTTGGGTTTAAAACCGTGTTGATTAATTGTATAGAAAAAGAATAATAAATACAACAACAGGTTGTTTAAGGAGGAACGAATTTTCGGACGGTGATAATATTTACCAAATTCGTTGTTATTTGATGATTAGAGAAAAAGGGGAGAGGCGGCGGGGAGCGCTCTCTATTTATCCGGATCGGATCTAATCCCATCCGATCGCTTTTTTGACAATTGTTGGCGTAAAAATATAAACGTAGTGTGAACACAGGTTTTTATCAAAGTATTTTGATAGGAAGAAAATACGCCTAAAGGTGTGCAATTTGCGTTACGTAAACCTTCTGTCAGTGTCATATTTACCCTTTTAGCGTATCGTTGTAACACAAAATAAGGACTAAGCAGACGAAATAATGCAGGGTATTAAAGTATAGCAAACATGTTTATTTGAGAAGTAGATTTGATTCTAACCTCTCGGAATACGCTTGTCCCACGTCACAAAAGCGGCAACCACGCAAAACAATATTTATTATCGTCCCAAAAAAAAAAACAAAAATATTCCCTTTCTCATTCAAACAGCCTTCGTTCCGGGAACGATCGGGCCAATTTCCTTCCGCAGCAACAAAAGGCGAACGCATTAAAATCCGAAACCTCCCGCTGTCCCGGGCGTTCGACCGAAAAAATCCGCGTCACACACCGTCGCCCTGTGTTAGAAAACGAAAATGAAGTATATTACAAAAAAAAAAACAAAAGTTCCACGACCGACCGTCCCCCGGTGCGTTAAGAGGGCAGTTTTTGGGGCGGTCAACCGAGTGTGAACCTTTTCCGTGATGCAAGCGGCAAACCAACGGCAACGACCGTTTCGCAACCGCGTGTCCTTTGCGCGGGTCCCGGTAAAAGATAAATAAAAAGCTCCGACTTCCCTTCGGCTCCCTCTCGCCTTCGCTCCCTCCATGTAACTAGGACACACGCTAATTCGTGCACGGCGTACCGTGTGCGCGCGTGTGCTGCACCGCGTGAGGTTTGTTAATTTTCATTTCATCCATTCGTTTCTTTTTTTTACTATTTTTCATCACTTCAACCCCAGTGTGCCCAGCGTGTCTCCAAACGACCTAGAACGACCAGATCCTTCCGTGTTCTTTGGGTCAGTGAGTGGATAAAAATAAGCTCACCCCTGTAGAAATAAGCTTTTTCTCCACCGCACTCGGGGCGAAATTTCGGGACACAAAAGAGGAAAACACAAAGGATTTTTTTTGTTGGAGGTAGCACACAAGCATATATTATGGGTGAGCGAGAAAAATTAACAAAAATTTGATTTGTTTTCATGATACAAGCGTTAAAAGTTCCATTCCAAAAATGGTCGCATTTGTTAACTCGCTTACTTCCCGTGTAGCTGGGAAAGAAAATAATGCGTGTCGGGATGTTAACTCACGATTTTAGTCACAACAAAAAAAAAATCCTTGTAACCCCACATGCCACCACACGAATGAGTAGCCGACGATTGCGTAAATTGTCACATTATCGTCAGCGAACCGAGTGAACATCACCATCATCATCGTCATCAACGCCACCATTGCCCATTCGTCAACGCGCTTCGATGGAGACGCCTGGTGGCCCATCCTAAAGCGAGATCCGTGTCGACAGGACGTCATCAACGCGATACCGCAGACCGTGTGTGCCCCGAGGTCATCCTCGTGGCGTGTATGTGTGTGTTAGTGCTTCTATTTTTCCACTTTTTATTTGCATTTTACACTCCAAGCCGAAGCGGCAAACAATGGGGGAAAAGGTAGGAACGGTTTGCGAACGAACGAACCTAGCGAACGGGGTGACATTCTAGTTTTATATAAATATTATTTTCCTCTATTTCCCTCCTGAGACAGAGTGAGAGAGAGAGAGAGAGAGAGAAAGAGAACCGAAAGGTAGATGAGCAGGTCCGGCAGCCACCTTGGGCTGTTCGTGTGTTACACGGACGTCATCAGTATTATAAAAATAAAATATATACGCATACCATCTCCCCTTCCAGGACACCACAGGCAGCACAGGCGTCTTGTCCTAACCCGTCCTGTGACCAAGCACAAAAACAGACGGATCATGGTCACGGTAACACGGAGTACGTTTCGTTTTTTTTCTGTTTCTAGTTGTTTAAACATATAAAAATATTCCTAGCCCGAGTCTCGGCAGGATCGTCGTTGCGCTGCGCTTTTATTGCGCTTTGTAT
The DNA here is from genome assembly GCA_000956215.1 of Anopheles farauti No. 4. Taxonomy (NCBI): domain Eukaryota; kingdom Metazoa; phylum Arthropoda; class Insecta; order Diptera; family Culicidae; genus Anopheles; species Anopheles farauti No. 4. The sequence goes on from JXWZ01000629.1 coordinate 8,153, forward strand.
CAGCCGGCGTAAAGGAGCCAACGTGCAGGACGAGCGACGGGGCAGGAATGTTAAATTAAACCCATCCAACATCTCTCACCGCAGTGCACAGTGTCGTGCGAACCAATTGCAGTCCACTTTGCATGCGGCGATGAGAGCAACATTAGCTTTTCGTAAACAGCAACTGTCTACGGTGATGTTGTATGCTTTATTATGTGAAGAAAAAAATATATTCAACATTCAAACCGTAACCGTAATGATTGTTTTATTTAAGCTCAATGCATCGGTTTTGTCAACATAATGATTAGAAAATTTTTATTCCGAAAATCCATTTGGATGTAATGCATTTGATATGAAAATAAAAAATCAGTTTAAAGACACTAAAATATTCATTTCTTTTAGAGCATTTTTCGATAAGCTAATTCTGACTAATTTTACGAAATTAAATGCATTTCGATTTTCAGAACCATACGGAATGATTTTGTTTATTTTATTTTCCTTTCTTTTGGGAATATTTTTCCTATTAACGAATAAAAAACGACCATTGCATACAAATGAAGACTACATCATGAGAGAGACGTCGATGATGTTCTTTTACAAGAACTTACGTAAAAAATGCAACCAAAAGAACTAGACAAATATTTTCATTCGATTGGCTAAAATTCTGACGGTGATAGAGAATTCAAATCTAAATCGTATAAAAAATTAAATATTTCACATTATTGACTTTCTTACATTGCATAAGATTTTTAATTAAATTTATATGATTGCTGGTGTTGATGAAAAAAACGGTGTTGACAAATTTACAAAAACTATTAAATTTTTCATTTTTTCCTCATTTTGCACCACTCGTAGGTAATTTTTTATCGAAAATTTATCGAAATATCAAAAGGATGTCAGTAATTAGACGAAACTACAATAAAATATCACGTCAACCTGTAACACATCCATGCACGATTCCACCTACTACACCGAGTAATGGAATTGTAGTAAAAACTAAAAAAAAACACTTCTTTTTCAACATGCTTCTACTGAAAAGCGGGTCCCCTTCGCTTTTTACACGTTCATCGTTACACACCCGTGCGCTCGAGTTGACAGTGGAAACCTGCCCTCATTAGGGTTTGGGTGGCGCCCATTTTCTTTTCAGATGTTTTACTATATTTTTTTTATTTTCGTTTCCATTTCCTCGAATGTCGAAACTTTACACTCAGTCATTTCCATTCATTCCCCCAGCGAATCACCCGAACGAGCGAGCGATCGTTAAAGTGCACTGTATTAGTGGAAAAAAGAAAGCCCCGGTGTTCACATTATCTCATCCCGAGGGTGTGTGGCTGTGGCGGGTCGAGTGCTTGCCGAAGCATTCCTGGCGAGTTTGTGATGGCAACGGTGGTCACACGGGACGTGGCACACAGGACGTTGCATTCTAATTATTATAATTAGCCGCCAGGTTTGGAAAAGATGGCGAGATGGTTTGGGCTGCCACCGAACGAACGAGCTAATAAATCCTAACGAGCGCGACCGAGCTGATGCACTGAATATTGAACCGATTCGGTGCGCTTGGTGCCCTTTTGTCTCGTCGCGTCCTCCCACGGCTGGCTTACACTGGGGCAGATTGGAGGGGATTGTGTTTAGTATTCGATTAAAATCCCACCGGCAATGGAAACGAGCGCTACAGTCACACACACACAAACACGGCACGCTCCAGTTAGCAGCAGCACCACCCTTCCCAGCCTGCACCACTTTTTCTTCCACGTTTTCGTCAATAGGACTTTCATTTGAAGAATAAAAAAACCCCCCGGCGTGACCACAGCACAACCGTCCACGTCAGCGCAACGCTATTTCTGTGCACGTTCACGCTGCGTGCTAAAATGGGGCGCGTGGAAATTTTGCGGAATTGCGGAAAATCCTGCCCCGTGTGCTGCACTCAATTAAACTCACCATTCGCCCAGACCGAGTGCCAGGTGATTAGACTTTATCGGTTCGGAAAGGTTACATTTCCACCGTGTTTGATGTAGCGCACGGTTACGTTAAGCCCAGTTTCGTTACGATCGTGCTTTGCGAAGAGATTTAGCTGCGATATGGTGTTGTAAATACGCGAGCTGGTTTTTTTTTGTTTTTATACACGATTCGCTTTGAAGTGTGTGTGTGTGTTTTTTTTTTGAGAATTGTTTAATTTGTATGCTGCTTTTGAATTCTGGTTGGAAAAACAGAAGCCTCACACAATGTATATCAAACAGTTTTGCAATTATTTGTACGTGGCTACGGCTGGTTTTGCCCATCAAAAGTATCAAGTAGGTGAAAATGAAAACGACTTTTTTGCCACACAAAATGTGCGCTTCAAAAAGATTGTTTTGTTTTACGCTTTTTGATTTTTTTTTAAGATAAATACGGCAAGTATGATGAAAAAATATGATGAAAAATGCAATCGTTTCCGAATTATATTTTCACGTTTGCAACAACCGACATCTTTTTTAATTTGAAGATAACGATCAGACTACGGCTCGTTTCGTATTCACTGAACTTATTCAGCTTAGCAGGTTTTAAGAACGAACTTAGAACTTCAAAAAAATACCACCGAATTTTTACTGGAATAAAACAATAAATAAACATGAGTAGATAAAGTAAATTCCAAAAAAAAGGTTTTTTTATTATTTTTGCATACATTTACGAATACGACCACTTACTCACAGGATTTGAAAATTTTCTTAAAATAAGTTAATAGGGTTAAATAAAAATTAGTAATCCAATTTATTAATTAATTGGTTATTAATAAAGTAGTTTTCAAACGGCTGAAAAATATTTTCAATCGCCTGAAAAATACTATTTTTTGGGAAAACATTATTGATCGCCTTTTTTTTAATATCTATCTCGGTATTTCGAAAACCAAGTGAAGCAATCAACAATGGCTTTAAAAGACTCTTTAGATGTAAAAGAAGAAGATAAGCCAAAATTGTTCTCCTGATTCATGACTACGACCTAGACCGTTGTTAAAACGATGTAAAATTGTGATAGGAACCTATTGTTTTGGTCATCCGTGTTTTGTACGATCGAAACTGATTAAACTTGCAAGGTTTTTGAACAATAAAACCATGTACACCGAGTCAATCGTTACATCAAAGAAGAACGAACACAGAAGATGATCTTTTACTACGTGGGCAACAATTCAATTTGAAGCAATTTCACTTCCCTCTTACGACAAAGTGATTGTAACCAGCAAGCTTAGCAAACGTATTATATTGGAAAGATTACCATCAGAGAATGTTCCACATAATCTCCGATAAAAAAAGAAATAAATCTTAAACAATGGTTTGTGAGTATTGTGTATTTTACGACGAATTGTTAACGTCTTCCCTCTCACCAACAATTGAACGCAACAAAATGGAACCCCAGAATCGAAACAGCGAGCTCCCGTCTCGGAAGGTAGTGCTGCATCATTTTCCCATCACAATTCCCAGCATCCCTTGCCCCGACTGCACTTCGACTGCTATCGAACATCCATTTATCATGTTCACCTCTCAAGTCTGTCCCCCTGAAACCTCCCCTTCGCCTCCCTTCTTCCACCATCCTTTTGCTTTGTACAATTTTCAAGTCCAGCTCCAAAACGTGCCAGCACAAGCAAAACCCAGCGGGATAGCGGGTGAACATTCTCGCGGGCCAAACTTTCGCAAAAGGGAAAGAAAAACAGGGAATTCCCGAAAAAAATTGAAAGAAAATAGCGAGTAGAAAGAGGTGGGGGGGTGGTGGGTTAGGAGAGTAACAATGGACCACCCCAGTGTGGTGGAATTGCCTGCCAAGAAAGCTGCACCGAACCGTTTGAAAGACGCCCGCACACAACTTACCTTTGCCTTAGCCGGCGGACGATGTGTCGATGTGTGTTTTGCTTCCTTCACAATTTACACATTTCTTCAGGTGGGTTCACCTGACGCCCGTGCACTGGTGCACGTGGGGGAAGTGTGAGATTTTTTTATTTTCTCCCTTACCAACCCGCACACACACACACACGCATACGATTCGGTTAGTTTGAAGCAATTTGTTCATGCAGACTTCTGCTTTGTGCAGTAACGTTTGGTTTTTTTTATTTGCTACACTTCTGCAAACTCAGCTCGGCTGAAGGGTGCAGCGACCCTGTACGTTAACGAAGCACACACCACAGTCCATTATGTAAGGTTAGTTTTCGCACAACGTCACACATGGGACAGTCGCCTGGCATTTGTTCACATAATTTTGTCCCAAAAAAAAATATCACCTCGAACCAAAGGAAGAAAAAAACACACCACTTACTTTTCTGCCCTTCCCATACGCGGAAAGCACCACTTTCTGTTGACACACAAACACTCGCAGTCACGGAAAATTCATCACACACTCGGTACCAATCATCACCAATCAATAATATACCTTCACTGGGGGCGACAAAAAAAACTGCAAAAAAACGGGGACGGGGTGAGAACGGGAAAGAATCAACACACAGGATGGAAAATAAATACACGTTCAGCCGCAACACACACACACACACACACACACACGCAACCATGGCCTTGTTACACGTCCGAGCACGGTGCTTTCGGTATTGTTTTAGCTCGAAATTAAATCGATTCGACCGACTCCCGACTTCAGTAATGTTTAAATATTCAGGGTCCCCTCGTTACTTTCCGTGTACTTTCGCGTACACGTGTGTGTTCGTGTGTGTGTGTGTGTGTGTGTCTGGCAACACATCCGCAGTCCGCAGAGTGGCGCGTGTGGCCACCGAGTACTGTTTTCTTTGCGTTTTGCCGTATTTTACTCCTCCACCTGAGGCCTGGTGGCCTTCTAGCGAAACGAACCCCCAAAAAAAGGGTGCCAAGTAAGAAGTTTGCCGTCGCGCTAAGCGCTGGTCCGCGCTGGTCTTCTGGTTACGCGTGTGTTTGAGTGACGGTGTGTGTTGTGTTGGTCCTGGAGCAGCGCAGCGAAAGCACTGACGCTGGTCGGGCCGCTGGTGCCGCGAAATCATGGACCGAACCGTTTCGTACCGATTCCGGTGAGTGGCGTTGCCGAAGTATTTTCTTTTTTTTCTTCTTTCTATTCTTTTTGTATCGTCCTTCCGAGGCACGATTTCCCTGCAACGACGGCAAACGTGCGAAGGATCGTCCGGCACGAACGGTTTCGCCGTTCGTCCCGTCCCTGGGGCACTCAGCCGTCGCCGTCGTGAGCACCCAGCGCTGTCGCCGTTGTTTTGCATCGAATCTCAGCAGAGCTCACGGGCGCTCACCGTCGCTCTCGCTGCTCAGCTGCCGCCACTGTGTCTCTCGCTGCTTGACGGTGGACCTGGAGAGGGAATCCGAAGCACCCCC
>JXWZ01000630.1:0-16265 GCA_000956215.1 Anopheles farauti No. 4
GACGGTCCGAATGGGATCATGGTACCGGTCCTGTCGTGTAAAAGACCGGCGCCGTTACCACTACACCACCGGGCCGCCCTTACTTACACTCTGTATCATAATATTGCATGCTGCATCAGAATTGCACTAGCTTGGGACAAACAACGGTTTGAATTGTGTGGAAGTATTAAAATCATTTGTTCATTTTGTTCCAATGAGTTCAAAGAATAAAAGTATATAGTTCTGGTGATGATAGTGATTAGTTATTTAAACAACCATATGAGTGTCACTGATGTTTACGAAACGCTTCCTTTGCTTACAGTATCGACAAAATAAATCGTCTAAAATGTTGGTTAGATCTGTGATTCATATTCAAATGCATAAAAGGTTAATTGAAACCTCTGGTTTTCCGTCCTTTCCCATTTTTATACACATGTTGTTAGCTAGTTTTAAAATATTTTTGAATAAACATGTCTTTAAAAACCAATTGTTGTAAACGGCTCATTCTTGTGAGAAATACTGAATCTTGGCTAAATCTTGAAGAACATCTTATTTTAATCAATTTTACATTAAAATGATCAGAATATTAGATTTTTCAACCTAATTTCACAACCGATCCCAGTAACGATTTATAAATTGTAATAATTCTTTCATAAAATTTCAATTTTACCAATTCACGGTCAGTTTTTACAACAAACTATGGGAAAGATGTTATGGAGTGTAAAAGAAAATAAACTATTCGATTACATTTGAATGGATCTGATTTAGTAATTGTGCACAAACTCATTACACAACTTAAAAAAACGTAACTTACGTACCGTATGTTTGTCATGTTTGCACTACGCCACATCCGCAGTTGTCACGGTGTAAAAGCACTCATTACCCCGCAAGTGTCAGCAACGCACCGTTGCGCTTGTGTGATCTTATGTCATACTACCCGGATTGTTACCTTCCTCATCAACATTCATCATCATCAGCAGCACCATCACGACCACCATAAACGTCGTTGCTCGGTGAAACCATCCGTCAAAGGTATCATCATTCAAAGTTCTACCTAAATCCCTCCCCGGAAGCACATCACTATGGAACACTAACGAGATAAACAGACTGTGGTGATCACTGTTTTGTCAATCTGGTCGGAACCGGTGGGCCTTGAATCTCGATTTCGGGATTGTTGTGAAGAAAACGACCTCGCCCGGTTCACCGGTGGTGGAAATGTTTCACTTTCTATTCACGAACGGCCCGTGTACGAGCGGGGCTAGTGTCTCTAGTGCTTCGATGAGGAACGACGCCTTACGGAGGCAATTTGTTTTCCCTTTTATCCCGCTCACGTCTCGCGCCCCCCCACAATGTTCACCCGTTTGGAAAATCCGATTTTTAACTTATCCTTCATGTGGAAAATTGTCTTTTTATTATATTTTTTCAATCAAACATATCTCTCCGGGACTGTGGGTCCGCCCCGCGCCGGTTCGGGCGGGAGCGTGTCTGTGCTTGGCCTTTGATAGCCCTTTTCGGGGAGTAGGAGTAGGAAGTGGCTTGAGCAATGGGTTTGATGAAATGGGTTTGATGCGGGCAGGGCTGTGTCTGATGTTAAGTGATGTGGAAGAGTCGGTAATGGTTAGCCTGCGTTTGACTGCGTTGGCGATAAGGATATGGTTTCTCCAGTGCCGCAGCCCACCACTCCCGTTCGGTAGACTCGGTTGCACGGATTCATGGATGTCAAAAGGATTGGTTAAGCGTATCCTCTTCTTAGTTTAGTCATGCATCAAGATGAATGATCATATCGTCGTGATACACTACTCACAAGGTGAGCGGTGGATGAGAACGATGCGATTCGGTTCATCACTGGTGATGATAGTTTACCAACGTTTGATGAAAAAATCACACTCAGTACGAGATAGGGCAGTGCATTTGATCTGTTTTTCGTCCTGGTTTGGGAAAATTGCTTCCAAGAAGCGTCTCTCTCTCTCGCTGTAGTTAATGATGATGAAGTTTTTCTTACATTCATATTCAATTGAACGATTTGTACTTTTTGAAAAGCATCCAAGTGACTGTTTTACAAAATACACTTTACTTTAGTTGAGATAAACATTTAGTCATAATAGAAATAGAAATCTTGCTTAGGGATTGTCATAATCCATGCTTGATAGCATCATAAATAGCTTCAATCCTTTCCACAATACCGATGCGCCAGACTGAAGCGAACCATAAACGTGGCTTTGCCACGTTGGCGAGAGGAAAATGGAATGCTAGTTTGTCAGTAAATCCGGTCATAAAATCAAAATCACCGATACGAACCGAGGAATCAATTTCCCTGGACAAGGGTCAGCGTCGATTGGCGATTCGATGTGCATGGCTTCGTAGGTCCGTTACGGCAGACACACCAGGGATGGGGTTAAACCCTTTCGATTTGGTCAAAAACTTCATTACATGCATGAGTTGCGGGTGCTATAGCCAAACGCCCAAGTGTCATTTGTTTGTTTGTAGCAAAATGTTAGCTAGAATTGGCACAAACAATAGGGCAATCAATTGATCAGACCTTGGCTTATGCATGGATAGCAAAATGTGTATTTATAAATTTTAGACGGCATACGTTGTACCACTACGGGGGTTCGTCGATTTAAGTCGAAATAGATTTAGTTGTTACTTTTATTTACTAGCAACGAAATACTTTTCTATTCAAAATTTATTATATTGTTGTATTTATTGTAAATTGTAATTCAAATTATGTAAAGTTTTCGTTACTATCAATGAGGTTGTTCAAGTACGTGTAAATATAAATCTTAAACATTCATTGTTTGCTGCAGAATATAACATGCATTGAAAAATATATAAATAAAAAAAATAAAGTTGCATATACACATTTAGTACACTGAATTACTAATGCGCTATGTAGATGGTCTTACTGCTTGTTTTACAAATTTCATCTAGTGTAGTTTCGTTATTAATAAGTTTAAAGGGCTCGAGACTAAAATGAGGATTCAAATGTTGCTTTTATGGTACGTAGCCTAAAATAAGTGACGACAACGATACGGAGAAACTCTCTGGATATGAATGTATAAGCTAGCATATTCACCTGAGTTTACACTAAGTTGTTAAAAAAGGGGAAAATATGCTTATGTATACGGATTTATTGATATTCAGATGGTCTACTGGCTCTATTTTAATTATTTCAGAGATTTTTATTTTTTTTACGCAGCTGCATATTTCGATTTATTAATTTAAATATTCCTAATTTTCCTGAGATAGAATTTATCTCATCCAAATTGTAGTTGACAATTACTTTACGAATCTTGAGAAACTGTAAACAATCAAACGTAGTATGGACTAATTAAAAAAAATGACATATTTTAAGTTAGGTATCGGTTCTGTTAAAACGAACAAACATGATTCTAACTGAAAATATTGCCCCAATTGAATAACTATAAATAATAACTAATCAAAAAGGTTCGAGTTATGAAAATAGCAATGTTTATATAATATAAAGATATGACCATGAGCATTTTTTACCTTTTAATTTAATGCCTCTTAATTTGATGCCTTAATGCCTCTTACTTATGGTTAAAATATGATAATTTTTATGGTATTCATTATGGTATTCTCGATAAATAGGAGGACTGGCTTGTGCACCTCCTATAATCGATCAAATTTAATAAGTTATAATGTTAATAATAATTAAATTGTGTTATAGTGTTTGGTTTAATTTTTTGCTTTTCAAATTGATTAAAAACTGCATTTGTTTCGTTCCATTTACAATCAAGCTACGTCTGCTATTAAATAGTTTTACTCTGGATTTTTGCCGTTTAAGAAATTAGCTATCATAATTAATGTACGAACACTTTATTGACGTTCCATTTTGCTTCCCTTCTAGAACTGGGTCGATCATTTCTCGCACTATAAGGACAGGTGATATCTTCCTTACCTGTTGCAAAGCGTTTTCCCTACGTTCGCTTTCCGCCACCAGTGGTTAATAATAACCTTCGGAATAGAAACGAAAGGAAGGGAAAAAAAAAGTAAAACAAAAATCTTCATGATGAATATTACAGCAAAATAAATGAAAAATGAGGTCGGATTAAAAGACACAAACGAAGATTATTGTTTCCCTTCGCTCTTACTCTTTTTTTTTCTACGACGACCAGTTGTGGACTAGTGCCGGCACGTGCTATCATAAAACTGACCTGTACCTTGGCGCACACGCGTTCCTTCGCGGCACTTTTTACGACCAACACCGGGCCCGGGAATCAACGGTGAGGACCTTTGATAGCTCGGGGGTCCGACTAACGATTTGTCTGGTGCGGTGCGTCACAAGATGTGGCTTTGCGTGTCGCCCTTGTTAGCCGGTGCGGTGCGCGGAATAAGCTTAATAGCAAAAAAGTAAAAACAAAACAAAAAAAAACAACCCCCCGTACCATCCAGACGACAGTCCAAGGTGCGACGGCGGCCAGTGGCTCGTGCCTTAACCGGTGCCTAATTATGACGAATCGCAGTGCATTCACCATGGAAATGGGGCCATTGCAATGTGTGATTTGGTGCTGTAGCTAAATGCGATCAGCTGGCGTTTGGTACGGTGTGTTTCCCTTTTGACGTCCTCGTCGGGCCGTGGATCATCGAATCTTCCCTTTTTCGATGCCATTCCAATCGGGGACCCTTCCGGCTACGGAGAAGCGATCAGCGCACGCACTCAGCGGGCATCCGTTTTTTTTCCACTGCGCGCCCTACACGACTCGGCACACCTGCCAAATTATGATACATCGTCGACGTTGTTAACATCTTTTTCCTTCTTTCGGTACGACCAACTGCGTTTTTGGGTTTTTGTGGGTCAAGAAATACGAGCGTAATCTGTACGTCTGCTTCATTGTACGGACACTGTACGAACAGAATGTTGAATTGTTTTGTCGACTTTGCAAAACGATCAAAATATTACACCACTTGTGACATAACTTAAATTTAAAAATACACCCGTGGAGAAAGCGAATTTATGTTTCCTTTTGGGATGCGAAGAAAAATGCGAACGATGCAGGTTTAACAGACGATGCAGATGCAGCGACTCGGCGATGTCAATGAATCGTGGCAAACACGTGCGCCATTAGGGCACCGTATCGTGCACGACCATCGGAATACGGAAATAAATGCCAACCCTTTCCACGTATAACGCGGTAGTACTGTTTACTGTTTCTAAAGAGTATGATCCACAAGAATGCATTTGTGGAACATGATCCATAGGAATACATTTCATTAGGTTTAGCACACGTTTTAGAAAAGATAAACGAAAATCAGAACGGAGCTGTTCCATGCTCAGGCGCATCACGAATGTTTATTCTTACATCAAAGTTTTGGATTCGAATTTCATCCGGATTTTTATTTAAATTCGTTTGATCTCAAGTAATAAACATAAAAAAAACACATAAAAATATTAAAAATATGTCTTTGTTGTCTTTGTGTCCAAAAACTCCCGTTTGAAGATGCTTTGAATACTGCATAATGCTTTAATTCCACATTCGATGTTTGCTTTGATATTTTTGCTCTCGTGTGTTCTCTGAACTCCTTAAAATCCGTAGATATCTTTTTTGAACATAAATAAAAAATGTAGAACGTTTCTTATTACTGAAGGTTTTCAAAAGTGAAAATAACGCGTTTGAAAACTGGCATGTCGTTCTCAAGAAATATTCGAATGATTTTTTGCAATAAAATAGAAATAAGTAATAATAATAATTATAATAAGAAACCAAAAAAATCTTGATAAAGATTCATATTATATGCACTATCATAGCATGCGGTACATCTAGAGTTTTTCGCAGTATTTTGATAATTTTTGAATTATTTGACTGATTTCATATTTAATGTTGTGTTCGGAATTTTGATTGAGGTGAGCTAATTGTGTATCACAATACCGGTTCACATACAACGTAACTAATACCTGTATTCCATCTGGATTGCTTCCCCATAACGAATCGATTTCACAAATTGGAAATCAAAACAAATTGCAAGTCAAGAAAAAGGAGAAAAAAAATGGCGAGCAAGCACGGTTTGTCCGAAAGAATAGCAATCGTTTCTTTTAAGCTAGAGTAAAGCTTATATCTCGTGAACTTGGTTCAGAACTGCTTAAACTAGTAACAACATGTACGCATGTACCCGCTAGACCCGTTACCTGCAAACACAAACAATTACAACCATTTTTCTCAACCGTTACCCAATGCGACACACACAGCGTTGCAATGTGTTTTGTACATTTGTATTTTTTTTATTAATATTTTTTGTCGTGATTTTACAATTCATTCATTCCATTTTCTGTAGATTATTAATTACAATACTTTGTTTTTGTGCCTGTGCCGCTCACAGGCAGCTGGTACCGCACAACGCCCAACAGGTTCGGCTTTCGGCACTACCGGTTGCTACTACCGGTCTGATTCTTACGGCTAGTGTGTTGTTTATTCCCACCCGACGTGCCTCTCTTTGCTCGCACGCTCACTTTCTATATAATTTACACATTTATATTTATATTTATTATACGTACGCCTATTATATGCATATTTATAGAGACCGTATGCGTGTGTTTGTGTTTTTTGTGTTTTATAATGCTTTGCTTGTACGAGGTGTAGAGTGTATTCCGGGGGTTTGTTTTTTTTCTTAGGAGCGATAGGAAAGGGAGTGGGGGAGTGGGGAGAGAGAGAGAGAGGTGGATAAATCTAGGGTGGGATGGTTCGAAGGAAGGGAATCTTTTTTTTGTCGTTCCATTTCATCCACCGGTGCTCCAATCTTACCACGAAGAAGTACACAGTAATACTATTGTATAGTAGTCAACACATCGAAAAAAGACATCGTATAATGAATGTTACCGGGTGCGTTACCAACATTTACCGGGCGTGGCCTGCTTGAGTTGAGCGTTTGCTGCTGTTGGTTACTGCACACTAGTTGCACAGGGTTGCTCAGGGTTATGCTGCCACCGAATCGACCGCCGTGTTGGTTGCCCTGTGTGCGCACTTTTTCACGTGTAAGCTTTGTTTATCAACTTTGATCGTTGAATTTTCCTACCGATTACTATGTACAATAATTTGCGCTAAAAGATTTTTTTCCTTGCTGCTTGCTGTGGCCTTGTTATGCGTTTCGTTAGCTTCCTTTTTTTGCGACTTTCTTTTTTTTCCTGATCACTTTCACATCACTCGGTTTTGACTGATTTCATTGTTTTCCTTTTTTTTGTAGTTTTTTTTTCATCTCCATTTCAATGTGCATCAAACTGACTTTCCTTCTCGGAGGAAGATGCGTTTGCATATTTTTTACCATTCTATTTACTGATGCCGTTGTTCTACATTCGTTTCACATTAATTAAGGTGTCTGTACAAACAACAAAACATTGCTCCAATGTTCATTTACCCATCCCAAGTCATACACACACAAACACACATACATACACATTAGACGCTTACGCAAATGTGTTTTTTGTTTGTTTCGCTGCCGATCCTTCGCATTGTGGAAACATTTTACAGTCTACTTATTTATATGGCATCTGCTTCTGTGTGCTTTTTTTGCTTCCTTTTCTTATCGTTCCATTTTTTGTGTCGCTTGCTAATTGTATGAACATTTGGTTTCTCTTCAGCAACTTCAAGATGCACTGTATGCCAGCATTGTTGAATGTGCTTGTTTTTGTGTTTATTTTTGCTGCACAATCGAAGAAGTTTGAAGAAAACAGTAAACCTGCGTACGATCGTTTGCGATCGTATATGAAGTGCATCGTAATCGAAGGCGTTCTAATGGGCTGTTCAAAACACACAAACACAAACAAAAAAAAAACAAGTGTACTAAAATAATGTGGGTATTGATAAATAAATTAAACTAACTTAAACGTGACGTGAAGAGAACCTTCCAACCAAAAAGGGTTTCCGAACGCTCGCTAAAAGAAGGGTTGACCTTGCCGAGCGCTAATTCAAGCTAAGAAAATTGCACTTTCCTCTACAGTGTCTGTCCTACTGTCCCGAAGGGATGAACATCGATGGGTAGAGCTTTCGAGCAACTGTACCCGATTCACTGATGACGCTGTTACTCGGTTTGCCATTCGCTGACGATTCGCTTGGCTTCGAGAAACAGTCGAATTCACTAAATTTCTTACCTTCTAATCAATTGTAACGTACATCACTGTGTTTTTGTTTGCTCGTTCACTTTCTCTCCCGGGCGCGCGTTTTGTTTTCTACACATCCTGGATTTGGGGAACTCGTAAAGGAATTCATCGGCTCAACCAAAACCGTTCGGTGGTGGTGGTGCATTTCACTTCCTGCATTTCACGTCGTTCGTATGTGTGCGCTGGTTAGTGCTTTGTTTTTTGTTTTGTTTTGTACATAAGAAAAACAACACCACTATGTTTTATCTCTCGCTGTTTTTTTTGTTTTTGTTGCGTCCCGTCTGCTCGATTCTCGATGTCGGTGGTGAACATTGGTATTTTATCTGATTTTAAATCTTATTTACAGAAGAAAAAACAAACAGCCACCAAGCAGCCACACTCAACTGGCTGCAGTTGTTTTTTTTTCTCACCAGCTTAGCCACGCTGCCCCACGCCAGAGCACCCACTCTAGTTTGCGCTTTGTATCCGTAGATTGAATTAAATTCGTTTCAACTTACACCCATCATGCGCTTGGTTACCCTTTTTTTTGTTTTTGCTGCCCAACCGCCACCCGGAAATGACTCCCCGCTCCCCGACTTACCTCGGCGCTTGATCGCGCACAGCTTTTCCTTCGTCCGTCCCGTGCATTTCACTTACTGGAAGTCTATGAAAATCTTTAATAATACTGAACCGGTGCTCGATCGTCTTCATCTGCATCATTAAATTCCTTCCCGATAGGGAGGCACCCTTTTTTTTCTTTGCGCCCGGACGCGTTCGTCTCCCTTTGCAAAGCCCTCACTTGGACTGCGAAAGAAGAAATTGTACCAAAATTGCTGCACGTGGTGACTAGAAGCGCATACAGCGACGGACGAATGCTCTAGCTAGCCTGCTAGCCGACGGTGCCGACGGGTGGTTGATGTGGGGAACGTTTAGATTTGTACTTGACTTGCGGTCGCTAAATGCAGCTGGTGTGGATGCAGGTGCAGCTGACCGACTGCCGATTCGTGGTGATGTTCGTGCAGTTGGTGCAGCGCCCCGAGATGGTGCTGTTCGAGCAGCGAGGCCGCATTCGCTATCGACGACAGGGACGAGCTGGACGAGGGTGATTGTTGAAGCTGTTGGGTGGATTGCTGATGTTGTTGTTGTTGTTGTAGTAGAAGCTGTTGTTGCTGTTGTTGCTGCTGCTGCTGTTGTTGCTGTTGCTGGTGCTGCTGGAGGGCCGATTGGTGCTGTTGCTGCTGTTGTTGCTGCTGCTGCTGCTGGAGCTTCGGCGAGGTGCTAAACTCGAACAAGTTGGTGTTGAAGTTACCGGTGCTCCATCACGTGTACTCCGAACGCCAGCTCTGTTGGGTGGTGGTTTGCGTGGACGAGAAGAAAACAACATATTTTAGGTTAGCTTATGTAAATATATTCAAATCAATGTGATAGTAGTTTATTAAGGTTTTCTGTTTAAAATTAATGTGAAATTTAGTTTTCATTTCAGTTCTGTTCCAGTGGAAAGAAAATTATAAAAACATTCTTCTTATATTTCGTTAATAGTTGTTCAGTTTTAATGCAAAATGAGTTGCAAATTATTATTATAATGAACTGAAGAAACGTTTTTTTCATTTAATTTTATTTTTCGTTTTTTTTTGCTTTATTTTAGAAATCAAAAAAATCGATCGATTAAAAGTGTGGAAATCTGTACTCACCATTGAATTAAGTCCTAGATGGTACGATTGTGAATGCGGCACGACGCCCCCACCTAACGAGCCCGCTCCACCGAAACCGTTCTGCAGACCGCCGGACGTACCGAGGGCGCCCATGCCGGTCGTGTACCAGCCCCCGTGCATGTGCGTATGCGCCGGATGCAATCCACCGGATAAATGACCGTGTTGTCCTGTAGGGTGAGAAATGAAATTTTAAATCAAAACCAAGTTAAATATTCATCCACATGAATTGATACATTTTTTATTTATTTTTTTGTGCAGGACAATTTTCGTCCACATACATACCCATCGAACCGGGGAAAGCTCCCGGGAAGGAGGATTTGTGGTCGATCGGTTTCATCAGATCACCGAGGTGGCTGCCGAGCGGAAGACATGATCCAGGAATTCCTTTCTTCTTCTTCGATTTGGACGACAGCTTGCGGTTTCGCGTCTGGATGCCTTCCTTCTTCATCGTTAGCGGTCGGTTAACCTGGAAAACAAAGCGAAAGAAAAAAACGACAACCGTTAACAATATTATTATGGTGTGGTGTTGCGATACAAATTAGCCACAGTTATCGCATTGTTTGGAAAGAACTTTCATCAGTTCTTGTTAGCCAAAGGTCATACCGATGTGGTTGAGGCAACATGAGGCGCATCAAAACCCGCCCGTGCCCGTGTGTTCTCGCGTGATCTTTGCATATCATCGTCACAGACCGCTAAAGACCACCAAAGTGGACCACAGTAACGATAGGGCACACGCGTAGTCGCTCGCGGCGCTCGGTTCCGCTCGATTTACCGGGATGTTGGTGCGTACGTCGCGGTATGCGAAAACGAGAGTAGGGAACGTGTGCCGCACGCGCCACAGCAGACGGGCGTAATGCCGAGCTAAATGCGGCGTAAACGATGATGCCTAGGACTATGATATGGACTATCCCGCAGTCGCCGCTAGTGGCGGGGTTTTCTGGGAAATCTGTGCTTCTCAATCGGGTCGATTCTTTCGCCCAGATTCCGGCGGCAAAACATCCATCGGCTACTGCATCCGGGACGATAATGAGTGACCGGCGGGGGAAGACTGTTCCTAGAGGGGGATCAGAACGATCGAATCACCCGCCCGTTTTTGCACGAAACCATATGAAATAAATCTTGATGCAAATCAGCATTCCTGCGAATGCCGACTACACTCGTCGTTGTCGTCGGCGTCGTCGCCGTCGTCGTTGTTGGGTGAAATCGAGCGAAGTTATTAAAGCGTTAATTGGCGTTCTGTACGCTACATCTAACTTCATTACGAAAATGAGCAGCAAGCAATCGCCCTGCACTTGGGAGTTCTTGACTTGACTTTCTCCATACGCGATTTGCGCTCCTCAACGGATGGCCCCGCGCCATCCCGGACGGAAGGGGATAAATGGTTCTGATGATTTTTCGAAGATAAATTGAATCATTAAAATTTCTTTAATTACAAAAATCTTCACCCAACCCGTCCGGTTGGCCCGTTTGCGGTGGGCCGTCGCTTATTATCGAGTTTACACTCACCGGGCCGGGGCCAACCGGGAGTTCTTTCGGGTGTAGTGAGATAAAAAGGGCAAAACTCGTGGAGCCACGATAACGATCTACAGCAGCAGATCGTCATCTGCGCTACCGCACAAATGCATCTCATTGCGGCATCCGAAACCGCGCACAAAAGCTCAAGTTTCACCGGTGCCGCGAGCGCAAAGCGATCCAAAGAAAAATTGCCAAATTTGTGTGTCCTTTACGCACGCAGCAAGTGCATTTTCGTCCCGCCGTTCGTTTGTTAGCATCACGTAGCTCGTACGGCCCAGCTCCAGTTCCGGTTAAAAGTTTGATCGAAAGACCCGTGTGGCCGGTAGGCGCGGGTTTGATCAGGCCACAGCCAGATGTGATCGCAATCTTCGGCGATCCTTCATTTCCTGCCTACCGTCAATCGTCGCTGCTGCATTCGATCCTTTCGCGCCGGATCCACAGGACGTTGCAGGACGTTTATATCTGTCAATTGTCAAATTGGCTTGCAAACCGGGCGTACACGGTTTGCAATGGTTGCAGCTTTAGCGTGTTATTTTTGCAATTCTCTGGGTGCGGTCGTGTTTGTTTGCTTCGTTCCAAGGGAACCCGGGAATGGGAAAGGTACGCACAGGATGCTTACCACGGCGTGGCGTTGAGCAGGTAGGCCGAGCTTTTGAAATTGAGCCCACTTATCGATGTCACCGCTACGGTGCAGAGAACAATGCAGCCTACGATTGAAACTGTTTCCTATGCTTTTGTGCACGATGAACTCATGGTTCTAGATCCTCTACTTGAGTCGAGCTGGATGAAGGGACAGACCCCTGCTAGGGTCTGTTGGCAAATTGTTTGCGCAAGAGTATCAATTACTCCTAGAGCCACTGATGCACAGTGAACCAATTGGTGATATGTTTGTCGAAAGATTGAGGGTCTCCTTCCTAATACCGCTTCTTGGGGATAAATTGCATTATGTTTGGTTTTCGTTTCTTTCTTTTCATTTCAAACCCAGTTGACCTCGTGAACTTCTTGATGGAGTTTTAGTTGTGGCCATTTTTATCTTTTACCGTCGCACGAAAAGGAGACCAGTTTTGCCACTTAATCTCTCAGCAGGAAACAAACGCATAGTGTTGCAAAAATGATTTCTGCACAAAAAGGAATAAAGATTTTTTTCTCAACTCCTACTGCATATGGGCCTAACTTGCCGTTTTATGTGACACTATTGAAGTGGTATTTACTTGAATTCCTATTAACCCAATAGTGTATATATTGCAACTATTTCGTATAAAAAACCAACAACCAAGAAGCACGTATGAAAGGGAAACATTTGAGTATTTGAGTAATAAATGATCAGAGCTATTTCCGCGAGTACATCAACTTGCCCAATGTATAAAATGCAAATAAATATGAGGAATGAGTTAAAGTTTTTGAAAAATACATTATGTATACATTTTAATGTTTCAATTTATCAAATACCTTGTGCAGAAAAGGTGGATTTTCATTACTAGTTAGGAAGAATGCTCTAAAATGGCACTATGTTCTTTATGGCATAGAATAGTATTTTCTAACCAGTCCGTACTTTAAGAACGTTCCAGTGCAGGCACAAAATGCATAACCTCCAGAACATGCGAGCCTCCGTTGGCGACAAATGCAATTCGAAAAAGCGTCACACAAACGAGATCGCAATCGTATTTGTCATTCAAATTAAGTTCGTACACCGTCTGAAGGATGATAATTATCGCTCTCCGTACGGTTGACTGCTGCCTGTGTTGGTGTGCATTATCCTACACCGACCGGGATGCAAGCATCGGTGCTAACACTGTGGGCGGTCGTACACTCCCTTTTGTGACAGCACCCATTGACAGCTGTCAGATGGCGTGTGATATACCTTTACCCCCCAAAACCCTTCGCTTGGAGTTGTCTTCGAACGGAAGTCGGGCGGAATTGGCGTGATAATTGTGATAAAAAGCCATCGACGTTGAAAATCTCGCTCACGTATTACGGCTCGAGATCATTCTGAGGGGAAGACTTTTGCATCGAGCTGTGATAGTTATCAGCTGCAACTTATCACAGTATCGCTTCATACCAAAGCTCCCTGTTCATGATGTCCATAAAGGTTTGTTTATTACAATTGGCAGGTTCATTATAGGTGGGGCAATAAAATCGCACGTAACGACACCAATTACAACTCGATGAAGCTCGTACCGATAAGACCCCGTGCCGTTTTAAAAGTAGCAATTGCATTTTGGGAACTATGATCCATCAAAGCATTGAGTAATCGCATCACATCTTGATTGGATCGTTTTCTTAAGCTTCGTAATGAAGTATAGGCACACATTTCAACCCTTTTTATAGCGGTGTAATCAACGCTAAGTAGATTGGGTGGTGGTGGTCACGATAAGATCTCCTGCAAGATCGCGACGTGTCCCGATAAGCGAACAGACATTTCTTTCTCCCCGATCGGAGGTTCATCATTGCAGTTAATTGTTGCGTGTTTTTTTTTTTTTTATAGCGCACCGTCATAATATGACGAAATACCATTCCGATTCTATCGTCAGTAGCAAACTACACGCACCGGGACGTGCCAGATGTTATCACGGGGATGAAGCGTAGTCCGACCCGTTTCCCGATTACGAATCGTGTGACAAATGTTTTACGACCGCCGAACAAGCCAAAGCATACCTTACCGCGTTGCCATAGCAACGCGGAGTGTCGGTCTCGAGATGGAGATTTGCGGACCCATTTTTAAAAAATCATTATGAGGCAATTTTCTCAACAAACAATCATTTCATCAACACGGGCAAGGATATCGGACTCGGTAGCCGGTCTTTTTAATTCATTTTATCCTTGGAGAGGCGGGGTAAGGTGGGGAAAATAGTGGGAAGCAAAAAAAGTTGATACTTCCTGCAAATCTCACTCAAACATTTCATTACCCTCCCCACCGTTTCGAACCACTCCGTTTGCAAACCCCAAAAACTCGGCTGCCAGCACGAGCACACATACACATTTTAATGATAATTACTATTATTACGGCCATAACAATTCATTTATGCTGCGCTAGGCACATCATGGTAATATTTCAATATCATTCTGTGGTTTCTCTGGGTTGTTCTTTTTTTGTTTTTGTTGGTTGTTTCCTCGTTGCCCTCACTAGAGCAAGTGTGATGGAAATGGGCTCGGAAAGAGCTTTTCGACATATTTTCCTTGCCTCACCGTTTGTTTCCTCTGGCCCCATGCGGAGGTTATCAAACGGGGCTTAAAACACACCGCTCAAGCTGGGACCACTTTTTGTTTGGCTCTCTCTCTCTATCTTTTTCTTTCTGTCGCCTACACCATGATGCATTTCTCTTGCTCAGTTGGGCAGTGGCATTGTTTGACCCGGTCGCTGGAAACGGGTTGATTCGAACTTGATGTAGTTTTAATTTTTTAATGTATTTTTTCTTTTCTTTGCCATTTTCATGCTTTCCTTCGAACGACACGGCCCTCGCCGAGTGACAGTCGGCTCATGTTCGACATCGGAAAGATGTTACTGGCCGAAAACTATCCCAAAAGAGAAGAGGACCGGTTCGGTATGGCAGTCCACCCTCACATTTTATTTTTCGGAAAAGCCCATGTCACACGCACACCATTACGATCGGTTTTCAAGTTGCTCTACGTACATTTGCGTTGAATTTTCGCTCCGTTGCATGACCCGTCCGCAAACCGAAAACCAACCGGCCCAACCTAGCCAGACCTGCACCCGGTCAGTTTTGCATAAATTTGAATAATCACTTTTTCATTCAATTTCATTAGCCTGCTGCGTGTGGTTGTGTGTGCATTTGTCCGCCATGAAAACGCACCAGTTTCATATTGCCATCATTTATTTGTAACGTTGTGAAAAGCGTGTTTTTTTCCGTTCGAATCAACTTGTGATTAAACGAATGCATTAAAAATATGTTTTACGGTGTTTGATAGTGTTTAAATGCTCGTAAAAATGGCCTTTACAATTAGTTTAATGTAAACAAAGCAAACTTTGAGCGAACGATTTGCGGTCGGTTTCTACTCCGCCACGTGGAACACCAGTGCGCCACCGTGGTCTTGACAGCAAGACCGCCCGGTACGGTCCAATTTTCTCGCGGCCGTTTTTTTTTTTTGCAGCGCAGTGGCGCATTTTTCCTCACCCCCGTGTTCGCTTCCCCTACGCCCAGCAGACACCGCCCGTTCGGCTGTCTTTTCAACTGTCAGTCAACTGTGGGCCCGTGGACACCGCGGTTGACAAAAGCAGACAACGAGCCGTAGCAATCCGTGCAAACGTAATGGAATGGGGTATCATTACGAGCTTTCGCTTTTTCGCTGCGACACCGCGGCATCGCATCGGTCCATCCATCGCATCCAGCCATCCATCCATCCGACCGGCGTGAAAGATGGTTCGAAACGAAAGGTTGCGATTCGAGTTGACAATTCTTCGCCGGATGGATGACTTTTTGATGGTTGTCCGAAGGTGCGCTACCTTCGTTGGCGCTGCCCGTTGTCAAATCGATCGTTTCACGCGAGCCCGATCGTCCGCTCGTTTGCGGCTCGTGTCGTTTGATGGCGAATATGTTGCATTGAATTGTAGTAATTCGATACTCTCTGGACAGTGATTGTCGTATCGTTTGAAAAGTTTATCAGGTATACTATCATTATTGTAAAAGTAGAAAAAGTTAGGAAAATTTTGAATTTGACCTTAAATATATACTTGTGATGAAAACATGTTTAGTTTGTTTTGGCAAAGCTGATATAAAAAAATACGATTCACCACCTTCAGTGTGATAATGTTTTCTTGCAAACTAATTTCAAAGATGTTCAAAAAAATTGTTAAAATCTTACAATATTGGAAATCAACTCAATGTGAATTTGTTTTCAATATGATTTCGATGTTTGTTAAGATCGTTGAGCTGTTAGTTTGGTTGCTTAAAATGGTAGAATTATACTGACGAATGATGCCGCAGGAAATCTGTACTGTTTCTCTTTTG
>JXWZ01000632.1:0-64638 GCA_000956215.1 Anopheles farauti No. 4
GTTTGGACATAAAACATGTAAAGAGACGACACTTTACAAAGCTTAACTTATTGATAAAGACAAATACGCATGACGTCTAAGTCAATCGCAGCATCATTGTTGCCAATGATGTGGATGACGTAGTTTGCAAAGAGGGACAGTATTTGTCTGCGTTTGTCTGCACCTATGCCACGTAGAGGTTTAATAAATATAGAAAATATTAAAATGTTTCATACTCGCATATTACAAAAAAATCAAATCTAAATTTCGAATTCTACTCAATCTGATATTAAGCCAAGCAATTTGTAACCAAGAGTTCTTAAGGCCATCTACCTCCACACATTGTGCGTTTTCTAGGGCCTAGATCCTTTCGACTTGCCGTGACGTTTCATGTACCAGCGCAAGTCGGGCAAATTTCACTTAAAGAATAAACGAAGCTTAAAATTGTACCGAGCATCCCCTTCGGCGACCATTGTCACAGTTGTTACAGGTCGTAAAAAAGATTACCCTGCCCCCAAATATCCCACGCTCTTACTGTGTCGAAAGGGTGGAGAAATCGATTGATGATGTACAAACCATGCGTGACTTGCACAAACCGACAAATTCGCAATCGAGGATAGAAGTGTCCACCCGAATGGATACAAGTATCCTCGTTGGTACTTGCTACATCAATGCATTTCTCGGTATATTTACGCCAATTGCGCTACATCAAAAGCAACCAAATTATAGATTCTGATACTGTATGGTTTGAGTAATCTGTAAATTTCTGCTCGTAAATGGA
Organism: Anopheles farauti No. 4; assembly: GCA_000956215.1. Classification (NCBI taxonomy): domain Eukaryota; kingdom Metazoa; phylum Arthropoda; class Insecta; order Diptera; family Culicidae; genus Anopheles; species Anopheles farauti No. 4. The sequence goes on from JXWZ01000632.1 coordinate 761, forward strand.
ATTCGTGTAAATTCTCTCCACAGTAACGATTTATATGTTGAAAATGGTCGTAATTTTTAAACGATTCTTTCGTTGGTTTAATTCGTTTGCATTTTTCGGCATATGTATCCATTAATGAACTCGTTAAGTGTGTTCTCGCATTAACAAACGCAAATAACTGTTTTTTATGATAATCAGATGGTGATTAATTTCCATTTTGGGTGCCTTGTCCATTTGCAGAGTAAGTGAGAGAGTTGTGTAATTAAAGGTTCCACATATTGCAATTTACAGAATTATAAACCCAAGGTAATTTCTTGCAATTTTCTTCTATTTTATGTGCGTCGCACGAAAGAGGATGTAATTAGCTTTTGCTGATTTAGTGCAACTTTTCAATTCACGCTCCCGGTTCATTCGATTCGTTAATACCGTTTAAAAAGACCATTTTGAAAGTTAAATTATATTTCCAAGAGATGATTTAAATTGAATAGCATTGCATATAAACATCAACATATATTAATGTATGACATTCTAATACTATTGTGCATAACATCATAAGTGGCAAAACATTACTTTATCATTATTTACGTAATAGTTTAAACTTATGTATTTAATTGAAAACCTATCAGATAAATATCGTATCAAAAATGTATATTATTCGGCACCGTTTGATAATACTTGTTTAATTATCCAAACAAAGCTGGGCGTAAACTTTTCATTGCACACGTGCTAACGAATTTCCAAACCCATTCTAACATAACAACTCCCAGAAAAGTAACTCCAAACCCTTCATCCATGTAACAACAGTTCAACAAGTGTCAGAAACAGTCATTAATCATTCCTATAAAGGCTGTCTATGAATAAAAAAAGTCCTGTAAAGTACGGATGCTAGCGTTCAACAGTGTGTGAGTGAGGTGGTTGTCGTTCCATCACACTCGCGGAGGTGACGGTTTGCGGTTACATCTGCCACGTTGGTTTTGCTGATTTTTGCGGTCGGATTTTGTTGGTAAAAACGCATTTTTTACTTTCGCGCTGCATGTAAAAACCAACGTTCGTACCGTATGCTGGAGTGGAGTTTTTATTACATTGTGGCTGAGTCAATTAACTAGAATGGAGTCACTGCTAACCGTTCGTTCCAGCTGAACTGGCATGGTGGAAATTTCCAACACGTTCACAAATTCGAAAGTGTTCACTTTTTGTTACGTTACTCTGATTGGTTTTCATAGATTAACATAAAATTTGGATATGCTGTTAAATGTTCACTGTAAATTGCACTATCGAGAGCCTGAATGTTTTTGACATATTTTTTTCAGATTTTCTCAAACATTACAGTAGTAAGAGGCTAATTTATATAATATGATTAGAGTGAAGGTTCAAACCATCAACTCAGAGATATTCAAAGATATACGAGATTCGAGGTTAATCATAACTAATTGTGCTCTAGAACAAATCGCCAGAGCGTCTCTGTTAATGAAATGTTAATCATACTGTGCGTCTAGCTTTAAAATAGGGTTCAATGTAACATGTGATACGAATGGTAAATCATTTCATTAAATGAATGATTGAATTCCACAATTAATTATTTATATATTACAGTGCCAATCTGTAGTGTTAAACTCTCGCAATCTAAGTGATAATATCCAGACCAGTTTAATGTTTAGTTGTGTTATTTCACATGCCATTGTTTATCTTTGCAATAAACAAAAAACACGAGCGCATGTTAGATTAGCTGCCTGAAGTAATTATCTACACTGGTGGCAAATCTCAATCCTGGTTTTATTTTATGCTTCCATTCATCGGCATAACGATGTAGTCTAACACGCTAACTAAACACTTTCCGATACAGTTGATTGAAATGAAAAACAATTGGAACCTTTCGATTGGTACGATGGTTCGTCCGCCGATACGATAAGATTGGAATTTCGGATAAGGTTGGAATGGACACGGTACAGCATTGCAGTATCGATGTTGCAAGCATGCGTCGATCGGGGTCACACAAATCGAATGCATTCAGTTCCACAAATTACGCTAGACAAGCTTATTTGGTACATTCTACAAATGGCCAGGGGTTAGAAGTGAAACTGAAAAATGTTACATTAAATCAGATTGCTTTAACCTTTGAGTGACCACATAGTCATCATTTCACACTGCTATCACTGTCAGGAAGCCATGAAAGTGCTGGAACGCCTCGATATATTATTAGTATTTGTTATGTTTGTTAAAGTATCGGATGGGAAAAGTGACGACAATATATTTATACCCTCACGAGAAAGGCATTCCCAGCCCTCTACATGATCGAAAGAAGCGGAAAATCAACATGAAATGGACAATTCATAAAATACATAATTTATCAACGTTCGCTTTGAAAATCACTCTGATCACTGTAACTTTCTCTGTAGAACGGAAACGGACTAGGTCTTAGGCGACTTACATTTTATATTTGCAGTATTGTTTACAAGAAACAGATATTTTTAAAAGCTAATATTAAAAAGGGATATAAACAAAATCAATTTGCTCCGTGTGAAACTGCAATTTTTTCACATTTTATTGCCAACAACCACTGTGCGGCAAATGAAACGATGTTCTAAAGAACGTTCTCTTCCTTCGTCAGCATCTCGAGTGTCATAGTTCTTCCGCTACATCGTTTTTCAATCTTGCGGGAAGGTACATTTCCCAAAAATGAACCAAAAAACCACTCCGCCGCCGGATCGAACATGGTAAGAAGTATCGGATTTATCGGCTGACGACGAACGCTTCATTGGCCATTTGATTGGAGTCTTACTTTACCTCCATCCTCCAGCCGGTATGTGAATTGTGGCAAATGCATGGTAGAACGAGTTTTTGCTTTCTTTTTTTCTACTTGCTGAAACATCAATATTTGGACAAATCACATGCCGGTAATATTCAGCTCGTCCAGCGAAAGATCTCGTACGTGTCGTTCGTTTCCCAAGCTATAAAACTTGCCATGAGTTTATAGGGACTCGTGTTATGCTTGCAACTCTTTCGCCGAAACGCTGTGGCTCGTCGTGATGGGATTGCTTTTTGCCTGTAGATGTTAAGCTTCTTGCTGAGCGCTTAGTTGATGGGATCATATCTGTTTGATGATGTCTTCGGTAATGATATGACTTTATATTTTTCACATCACTTCAACTTGTTTGTACCGCTTTGATGTAGTCAGTGTATGTTTTTTTTTTGGTTCAATTTACATGCACATATTTCGGTTTAATGTTTTTTTTTCTGTTTCGCTTCCGGACTGGGGACGAAATATTAAAGATGTTTTTTAAATCCAGAATTCTTTTCCATATGATTTGACTTAAGACATACAAGCAGAAAAATTGAAATATATGTACTACAAATGAAATAATAAGAAAAACGATTCATTGTTTATTATTAAGTAACTGAAGGTTACAATAAAATTAACATTTTTATTTTCTTAAGAAAAACAAAATTGCGCAACAACATAAAATGGTTAAAAAGCATACGGTGTTAAAGAATTTTTCCAAGAGCTTAAAGTGTTTTTCTTTACATGTATTTTAACATTTGATGAATGTCTCACCTGATGATTTTGGAGCTAAAAATAAAACTGCCTAAAACACACGAATGAAACTGTGAAAGCATTCAATCCATCATCAAGAAATGTATAATAAATTGTCCTCAACGTAACTAAAAACTCTTCAGGTCCATTCGTTTTCGAGCATGCGTCCCGCTAGTGATTAAAAGGAAGCCTTTCGTTGGGGATCCAAGCAATTCCTCCCTACCCAACGAACTGCCTAGTTGTTACCATGTTTTGTCCGTGTGCAAGCGTTTTTCTCCTACCCCGGCTTTATAATTTTTCCCCATAGGATAGTAGCGTCCTTCCATCGGATTGACAGTGGAGGTGGGAAAGAAATCGGTCGAATGGTTTTCCAACCAGCCCACCCGGGGCAGCTGGGTTCGTTCGTACAGCCAATATCCGGGACGTTCCTGTCCAACCCATAGCGGCAAATGGTTCCCGGTTAGTCCCTGCGTACCGAGTCCTATTGAACGCTGTTCAAATGTCGGAAAATCCCACCGGAAGTCGAATACACCGTTAGCACATTGCCACGGGGGAATTTGGATTTACCGATTTGCGAACGAAGCGATGCCGATATAAAACAACGCGCTAGCGTGAGTTTGTGTTTTTGTCTCTCACTATGACAACCATCCATCTCACCATACACACTCTCAAGCAGCGCTATCTTCGGTGGTAACGGGGACACACTGGACGCGCAATTTCAGGCCGTTCGGGAAGGGATTTAAGGGAAGGCCGAAGGGGAACGGATTTAGAAAACGATTTTTTTTTCAATCGATATATTGGCTCCAGGTTTCCCTGGTGTACCTGGTGTAACTTCTGCAGGTCCTCCTAGCGTGTGTGCATCGGTCGAGTGCGTGACAGTCCGAAACTAACAGCGGGTCGGAAGACGCATATAAACCTGTCTACCATATGTGAACTCTTACCGAAGCCAATTGAGGGTCGATCGGGGTTAATGGAATATTCATAAGGTGTAGCACTCGTTTTGAATTATTCACCGGTTTCGTTGTATTGGTGCTTTTTCCTAGCTTACGCACCGATCGAATGGGTGCTGATGTGGGTATGTGGATGCGGTAGCTGGATGTGACAGAATGAGAGGACGATTTTTCATAAGAAGCAAAAAAAACAACGATTCGCCAGCCAATCGAAGGTGAACGAAGTTTGATTTATGAGCCGAACAAAGTGTCTTTGCGTGAAGTCTCTCCAAGTTCGATTCAATTTAATTAAATGGTTGTTTATTTATCTTTGCGATGGTTTTGCATTTGTATTACAGCGCAATTTTTAATATGCTAATGAAATCACAATATTGGTCTTCACAGTCGGCAAGATTACAATTGCGTTCGCGTAGAATTAGTTGCATAATTCTTCTCCTGACATGTTCATGTGTTGTGAGTTTCAAATCAGACGTCATAGACAAAACATTTAAATTACAATAAACAATGCGATAAGTTTGAAATTATATGTTGATAGATAAAATGCCGGTGATTGATTGCTTCATCATATCTCAGAACAAATTAGCGAATGGCAACTATTACATAAAGCAAACAATGTTTCAATAATAAAACATGGGATTCCGAGGATTTTTTAAAATTAAAGTGTGACATTTTACGATATTCTTTGTTATAGAATCTTATATAAAAACAGTGATGAAAAATTTACAAAATTGTTTGTTCATTTTTATTAAAGAGTGTTATTTTTGGACAATTTGCGATATTCTTTTTTATTGAATTATCAAATCAATTCAAAAAGTCTGATTGAAAATTAACAAAATCGTTTGTTTTAACAAACGCTTTACTTTAATGGAGGCGCATGGTGGCTGGTAAATTGCATACCAGAAAAAAATTTATCCAATTTATTTGTCAATAGAAGCGAATACGAAAAACGAAACGGTAATGACCTAAATAATACGGTTTAAAAATGATAAAAATATACAAGGAGCCCCATTATTTTGCCATGCAAATGATATGAAGCCATCTATCAAGACGTTTACCTGTAAATCCATGTTGATAACAAGTAATTGGTTCCAGTACATCAATCACAATGCGTGCTAAGTCAATAGTGAGAGTCAATAGAGGACATATCAGTTGCAGATATGGTAAAGGAATCAATGTCGACGAGTGGTGAAAAAATCTCTCCACTTCAACAGGTTCCACGGATCGGACCTTCGCTTCAATTTCTTTCTCAAAACATTCTCTCACTTAAAGAGGCTCGAAACGTCAGTTCCAGATGAGAGCCAGTTTTTGCGTGATGATTTTACCATATATATAAATCGATTCGATCCCACTGCCCTATTAGTCAATATTAGTTTTCGCAGTCTTCCATGCCCCGATCATCCCACGACACGTCGCTCAAAGATGAGTGTTTTGTGGTCGCATCGGCCCAGATGATTGCCTAAAGCGGATAAACCAAATACCTTTTTTTTCGTGGGAAGTAAAGCTTATGAATTTATTCAAGTTGCAACTCTCTGTTAGTTTAGTCTTGATTAAGGAAGCGAAGCGGTGGTTGGCAAAGGTTCACAAGTTTATTTGGGCACCGGCTGGCCACAAACCCGTGATGGTTGCTTCTTTTCAGATCGCTCCAACAGGAAACCAAATTGTGGCGCCTGCCCGAAAAATAAAAAACAAAAAAAAAACAAAATCTGGCATCGCTGTTCTTCTGGCTTTTTCAATTACTTTGCCGAGCCCGGCTGCAGATTAAATTCTTCTCATCATGTTTGTTTGTTTATTCAGGGTGGCTTTTTCGTGACTCGGTCTCCTCGGTGGCTGGCGGACGAACCCGTGTGGAATGACAGACGACAGTCGTTCTAGGACGGCCGACACCAGAAAGGGAAAGTGTTGGTTGTTTCCGTTTTATGGGTGTTTTCCAGCTAGAACACAAGTATTCTTCTTTACGGGGAGGGTAGATGGAAGAAAAATCTTCAATCGAAAAATTAAAAAAAATAATCTCAGCGTAAGGAATATAATCCCTACCTTATTACTACCAAAAGCACCGAGTTCATCCGTTCTCAAAGCGACGAAAAGAGATGAAAGATATTGAGGGCCTTTGTTTTTATTACTTGTTTAGGGATGCATTCTCCGTTGGAATCTGTAAAGAAACCCACTAGAAAGGAGAGAAATATGAGAGGTTTTATGCATCGAAAGTTTTTTTGTTTAGGATTATCTAAACACACTAACCGACAGGTCAAGGGTTCAGAAAAACATGTTGTGATTTCGTGTTGATCGTTTATGGGTTTTATCGTTAATGCAGAATCGCAATTTTTAGCCCTAGGTTGAAGAGCTGTACGGGTTGTTCGTTAGATTGAATCGATAAATCTGTGACACATTTGTCAGCTGTTCGTTCAATGTTGTTCTTTTTTTATTTTTACTTGTGAAACGTTTACATTATCATAACTAATAATTAAATAATCTGCAGACTAATGTTGTTGCTTTTAAAATCTGGTAATTTTGCAAAATATTAGTTAAAAATCAATTAGTAAATAAACAACTGAAGCTTTCCAACGCAACATCTTATTGATTAATTCAAACGACGAAAGCTATTTAGAACTCTCCAAGCGCTTGCTGAAGCACAAATAACGAGGCCATTTGTCATTCTTCGAATTTCAAAGTCTTTTCAACTTTTGTAGACATTTCTCCCACCTTTATCTTTGATAAGATCCAGTAAAGGGTGCTGAAAGGATCAATTTAATTAACAAACTGCGTTGAGCTATGTGGCAATTTAACCTTCGACTTCAGCAAATCCTCTTTTGCACGTGCTAAGGCTCGGAAAGGTTTTGTAGCACCAAAACCAACATGGCTTCCATGTTATTTGCATGGATTAATTCGCTCATGTTACTGCTTCAGCTATAATGAAATGTAATACTGAGAAATTATGGTTTGTTTTGAAAATACACCTCGAAAATGTCGCTCTTGTATTCTGTAAAATATTCGATTTCATCATTTAAATACTTTTAGCATCCTGACATGTACAGATAAAATTTTGTGTAATTTCATAACGAAAGAGCTTCTGTTACACACAGTAGAAAGTTTCTAGGGAAAATCCTACAGAAAGAATTTTCCTCTTCGTGCGAAATTGATTTCTGTCCGTCTCGACATTCTTTCACTCGTTTAGAATCGAAACTTTTTCAATTCTAGTCTCAGGCTCAGTACGACCGACCACTGATGGAAAATATATTCATGCTAAAACTTGAGTAACGACTCTCCCAACCATTCGAGCCTCTCGTTGTACAGTGTGGTTTATTATTGTTGCTTTGTCCACGTGCAGCCACGGATGCACATAATGAAATCGTCATCGAAGAGGGAATGATTTATAATGAGGCTACAAGGTTTGCAGAAGTGAGTTATAATTCAATATTTCACGTGAAGTTTTTTTTTCCAAGATTTATTATAGCAATAACAGCATAAACAGTCGTTTGTATTAAGTAACACAGACAAATTTAATTCTAACTTTTACATCTACTTGTTTCTCTCATTACAGTGAGCAGAGCCTGCGCCTGCCGAGAAAACCGCTAGCAACATGCCTTCGTTAGGAATATCGTGCGTGCGCTATTTGGTGTTTTTCTTCAATTTCCTGTTCGCGGTAAGTTTCGCGGATTCGCCAGACACTGAGGGACTTGCCCCCGAACCGGCATCCCGTGATGATAGGGCTTCGTTCGGGATTCCACCCCTTGCTGGTTTGAAAAGTAAAGTAAATTAAACTGATTCGATTGAACTGCACCAGCGTGAACATGAAGCTCACCTTCATCTCTCGGAGACGCGGGCGAACTTGTTTCGGATGGTCTTACTACCAATACCTGACAACATACAGGCTTCGGAAACCGCGAACGGTGTGGGTTTATGGAAAATGCACTGTTCCGACCTGGTGCGCAAAACAGAGTGTACAACGCACTGGTCTGGTTTGCGGTACTACTTGGCCAAACTTTTGCTATAAAGTTACACAACTATACGCGGCTTAGCGAGTCTGTGGTTGCGTGTACGCTCTTCCCTCCGGGAGAAGTCATTAAACGATAGTGCGCAACTAACTGCAACCACGTTCCTCGCAAAGGGGTGGTGCCACGTTTCGTTCGATGGTGATACGATTTAATTTAATTACTTTAATGGAAGATAAATGAGAAGTGCAACCCAATTGACTGGCAAAGAATTTTCAAAGCAGTTGGTTTGGGCTTGTTCTGTTTTATCGATTGTGGAAAGATGGAAGCAGATATTGTGCATCCTGCCACCGGGTGCAAAGTTTGTCGCAATAATCGTCCATCATGAACCAATGCGATGTGCCTCGCGCGCGTCGTGAAATTATGGTCGCTAAATTAGCTTAACATAGTGAACGAAATTTATGTTCTCGAAAATTTGCGAATGAAATTCGGTGTTAATTAAGCTACTATTCAGACACAGAACCAGTCCGATCCAATGATTTAAAGATGACATAACGAGCTAAAATGATTTGATTAATATTTCGAGCATTACAGTACAAAATGAAAGGTTGGTTAGTTTTTTTATATTTATATTTATATTTGTCTTAAATCTGACAATGACATGTGATAGGACTAGCTGAGTTAAAGATTTTGATTTGAAATAAGCTTAAATGTAAAATATTTTTAGGTTTTATCATACAGACATTATGAATTAGACATTACGCTTTGGTGATGGCTTATAAATTAGATTAGTTTTTATCATCAGACATTGGTTGACAGAAATTAGATGTTTAAGAGCATGATTAACATAAGCTTAAACGTAACAGGTTTAGGATTTGAGTCTTGGCTTTTAGAAAATAATCAAAAACATCGACTTCAACAGATCTCACACGAGGCGTTATGTTCAAAAATGAAAAATTATCTGATTGGTCCTCTTTTTTCTTTTTTGATCTTCTTGTTGGTTGGTTTAATGCTTGCTAGAAACGACGTTCTAAGTTATTTAAAATAATCATAACCATAAATGATTTAATTATTACAACTTGAAAACAGTTCCGATGGGATTTCGATGTTGGCCCTACTGTATTGAGGTCGGCTCTGCTGTAGCTTCACTTTGTAGGTTTAATATCTGCTAGCGCTCCTTAAAGTTTCACGCATAAAGTGTTCGAATGCTGTGATTTCTGTTTAGTTCAGTGTTTGGGTAACAAATATGGAGTCTTCCATTTTCACTAATAAAGAGACTTTTCAAAAATGTTCTCTTATACAAAGGTGCTTTTCCCCTGTTTGTAAGGTATTGTCCCTGTTTGGGCAAACTTTTTCGAAAACAAAGCGTTCGCATGACTAAATTCGTATGTCAGGGCTAACAAAGTTTTTTTTAAATATATTTTTAAGAAGGATGGTTTACGTGCAGTAGGAAAAATAAAAGACCTTAATGTTTTCAAATAGGTTTTGTGAAGTTCTTTTATAACAAATCCCTGTTTTATGTTTTAAGGCAATATGTTTTTGAGCAAAAAGTAATAAACACTTTATGACAGTTGACTGTTGGTTGGATGCTCTATAAAATGGGTAGAAATTGAACCCTATCGAAATGAGTCCTTCTCCATGTATTATACATTTTCCGCTGCCCCACTGTAACTTACATCCCGTCAGGGCAACATACCGACCCTGCCGTATCTTCGGGAAAATGTACCTATCGCCAGTTTAATTGTAATAATAAAAGCACCTTCCGATTAGGTCGACCCAGTGCGCACTGTTTTTTGCGATCCCGACGAAAGTCAAACCCCTATCGGCAGGTTTTAACGATGGTGCAAAGTGGTGAACGGATCTTTCAAGCGATTTTCTTAATCCCGAATTCCGTTTTGACCGGGCAAACACGAAGGGCTATAGATTGCCTAAACCCAAGGCGCAGCAGTGTATGGCACGGAGGATGGAAAGGAATTGTAAATAGGAAATTACTCGCCGTTTGGCCGGGGCGGGATGTGTTGGCTTTTCCTGTTCTCCGGGCATGAACCACAGACCCTAAGTTGCTGATAATAGCTGATGCTTAAACGAAATGAACCAGATCTTAGGTGACTAGCGGGTGAAGAGGGGTCCTAGAGGTAATAACGCTTTTAAAGAAGGGATGATTTTTTTCAATTTATTCGTTCATCAGCGCTTGAATGGAAAATTGTTTCCATTTGGGTTAACATGCTGTTCCCATTGAAAGCGAACAGTGGAACTACATTTTTCGGAAGGAGGTCGAACTTTCCTGCACTCGAAAGATTTTGGAAAGTCAAATGAGTTCGATACGAATGGATTTAAAGCTTTGGATTAACGAAAAGCTTTCTATCGAATTTCGATTTTTAAGGCTATGTTTTTGCTAGATACAGCAACTGTTTCTATTAGATTTCGCTGTCAGATAGGTCTGCACAATCTCAATTGCGGTCTATTAATTTAAATTACCTACATAAACCCGAACCATAAATCAATTGCTGGTGGGTGTGGGTTGATGTACAAAATCGTGTTTTATACAGCAAAAGGTCACAGGGATCAGAAAAACCGTATTAAATCATATGTTTCCGGTTCGAAGGAGAAGAAGTGTTTGTACGGCTCCATTATTGGGTAAATGTTTTCCGCTGTTGCCAGGTTCATACGTTTTTGATATATGGCTTTTTGGAAAATTTTCATTGCTGTCCTCGCGCTCCTTCAACCCTTCCCCTCCACTGCTATCTCACTCCCCTAACCTTACCGAAGGCAATTCAGTTTGTCGTAGATATCGGGCTCGCGGTATGTATATGTGCATACATCTCCCATCCAGTGAAGAGCTCTCCAAACCCGCGTGAACCTAATGTGTGTAGATCGCAAGTGTCGGAAGTATGGGTGAAAGTAATTTAATTAAAATGTTAATTCCCGTACTGGCGTGTATCGTTACCGAAACTGACGGGTTGAATTTCGGTACGATTACTCTTACAGCGGCACTGTAAAATGGGTCCAATCTAGCGGAAATGGGATGTCGTGTTTCAAGGCGATGCGATCAGAGTATCATTTGCAGCACAGTCAGTGATATGTGTCGATAGTAGTAGTGTCGTACTGTTGAATCCAATGTCATGTTTATGTAATGAATCTTCGGGCATTCATCATCTAGTGACATGTGATAGATAACTGTGTTTGAAAAACGGCACAGATGTGATTGATATTCCTGTTATGAATATGAAATCAAAAGCCAGAGGAATGTGGTTATAATTTTATTACATTTATATTTGTATTCCATTTACGGTTAGATAGTATTTTATGGTATCATCTATACGTTTTTTTACACAAACATGAGGCAGTAAACTGTAGTCATCAGAACAATTTAAATAGTACAAATATAAAGATAATAAAAATAAATTTTCTTGTAATTTATTTTAATTTGTTTTTCATACTGGTTGATTGCGTTTTATCTTTATCTATTTTATTTATTATCTCTCTATGTTCTTGCGTTTTATAAATAAGTGTCAGTTTTGGTACGTTTTCTCCAGTATTATATTTGACAATTGATAGAATAATTTTATTACTCCATGGTATTTCCTAATTTTTGCTCATTAAACTTGAATGGTAATAAAAAATTTGAATTGTTATATAAACACATAATACCGCTGTGAATCTGAACTTACTCTCGAAATACACAATACTGTGAATAGCACGCATGTACAATACCAAAACCACAGACCGAACATACTGCATTTACCCTCCTAGCCAGCGCACGTTATTCTTCATCGAAGAGAGCACATCGAATGGTCAATTCTGTTACAAAAAGACACAACGAAGGCAGACATTTGCATGTTAATGCCAGTTCGTCTGTGCTGGAGCAGATGCAACCGTACCGGAGACAGGCCCGGAATTAGATTACTCAAATCAGTCAACCTATTTGCGCTTTGTGAAGCTGCAATATGCTAATACGCGGCTGAAGTAGAGCTGCCGCAGTGTGTGCACGGTGGACAAAGAAATGAAACTACCCTTTCTGACAGGGTTTGACGTGTGGCCAGACGACGAGATATAATTTGAAATAGACGAACATTGGGTTAATTGAGCATCGTCGGCTAGCAGAGAATGAGAGAGAGAGAAAGAGAGAGAGCGAGTAAAAGATAACCAAATAGGCGATCAAGATTAGCACTGAATTGATGATTATGAGGCAGAATGATGATCTCTTGCAGGAATAATAATTAAAGAGTTGCGCGGGTCCATGCGCTGTTGCCGAGTAATTGAAAGCAGTTTAAATAATTCTCTTTCGAGCAGGTTCGATTAACAATCCATGGCAATATACAACCAGAACCGGATAGGGCTGGGGACAATCGTGTGAATCACTTTTTTATTTTTTATATAAGTTTGCACTGTACGTAATTTTTTATTACTTCAAGCTGACCTTGTACAAATCCATCGACATCCATGTTTTAGTATTATGATACCATTTCAACGTTTTAAATAAATCATAAGTTTAGTCATGTTGCTGCCAAACGGGTTTTTTTTTTGCTGCCAAACGTTATTCTTTTTTTTAATCTATGGATGCACAGAAATAATTATGAAAACAATCTAAAACCTGGACAAATTATAAAATGGACAAATTGGTATATCAATTGGTATATTGGTATGGACAAATTGGTATATTGGTATGGTACTCTCAGGTTGTGAGTAAAAAGACCAACTCTTGTCATGTTAGTGTTGAAAAAGGAGCTTAATGCACATACAAAACACGTTCACACAAGCGCTTGAAGTATGAAGAAACATTACGAACGATAACAAAATACCGATTCGCTTGACAGGTTCCTGCACGATGTTATATCTAGGTCGCAATCATGTACAACTTGTTCAAACCATCGATTGGAACGAAAGATAGACATCACGGTGCTGTCACTTTGGGCACGTTATCTGCCGCTGCTGGCTGTTTCGTGTTGACAAAGGCGCACAGTACGCTTTGTCAGTCGTACTCCGTTTGACACAGTACAGTAGCGATTGTTTGAGTACAACTTCTGGAAAGTGAATGTATGAGAACAACACAAAACAACACATCTAAGGCGTCGTACCAGTTTCGTCGCATATGCGTTCTTGCTTTATGTAAAAAAAAAACATGTTCGAACTGACACAATTGTTTGGTTGATGCCCCTTAGCAAATCTTTAAGCATTTTTCATATTAAATCTTCATCGTCATGTCATCGACCCATTAGTACTTCCTCACGAAAGAAGCGGTTGAATGGCGGAACCTTGCACTCCCTGCTGCGGGCGACCATTACTCGAAACGTTTTGCTTCACATCGTCAACTCACACTAGCCACCATTATGCTATCAGCCTCAGACAGCTGATCATTTTCTCATTATAAAATATTGATTAATTGTGGCGAGTAAATTAGTTTTTTCCATCGCGAGCCGGAACCGGAGGCCGTTTTTCCTTCCTCATGTTTTGAGGTTTCCTGCTTCTCATCCGTGTACTTTGTAATAATGTTTCCGTCACTGTCTTCGTTCCACTCCCTGACCATTAAAAAAAAAGTACCGTGTCCCTTTAAAGACCTAGGTCTCTGAGTGTTTGTAACGTCTGGAACTTTCTGCATCGTGTATAGCAGCTGTGTGCGATACCCGTCGTGCAATATTGATGTTCGTTCTTTACCATCGTTTTGTAAGTCGTTGAGATTGCGGTAAAGGATGGGTCGAACCCAAGTTCCCTCCATCGCCCTAGCGTCGCAAACCAACACCAGCTGTAGCAACTTCATCGTCGTTCCAGAAAAAATATCCGCGTTCGGGAGACACTCTTTGCCGGTGTATGAACTTTGCGTTAAAGGATTGCGACACTGCCGTTGGCCACGCTGTAATCTTCCGCTGCAAAGCAGTATGCGGTAAGGTACATACCACTACGATCAGGCGCCTTCCTTCGCTTTCTTCCTGTATTATCATAGAACGCAATGACATAGAACAATGATTTAATCCCGATGCATCCGCGATAAGATCTGCGGGTACGCTCTATGTGGCGCACAGAGAATGAAACATTTTTGCATCCACCCTGCGAGCAAAGGTGAGATTAAGCTGAACGCCCGTAAGCTGCAGTGCAGGCAATTGTTCCAGCCCATAAAACACCTGCCCGTGCTTCTTGCGACAGGTGCACGCCGGCAGATCCGACGTATCTAACCTTAATACGCGTTGCCTTAGGTTCGGTTATTGCTATTAGTTATACCGAGTTGAATAAACTTCCCTTTCTAGAGCACATCTGTGGCTGGTTTCCTTTTAACCATACATGAAGAGATTAGGATAATTCTTGGAAGGTTCATTGTGTGGAAAGGGGTATTAATAATAGAATTCCACTTTGCAGCGACACAGCTCATGAATGGAAATAATATATTGTGAAAATTATTTGTTGAAAAATTATTTAAATGCAGCAGCGTGATCTCTTTAAACTAATGATCAGTTACCTCGTGTGTTACGTTAAAGACTGTGGTCGGTAAGCTGTATTTAATGAGACAAATTCCGTCTTTTATAAACATACTTTCAAATTCTCTGTTAAAACTAATCCGGATTGGTATGCAGCAATCTCACTAGTTTTATATATTTATTTATTTATTTTTTAAACCAAGCAAACGTTGTATATTCATCGGTAAGAGAAAGAAAAATTTTGAAGTCATGGCAACGAACGATCGATTGACGATTGGAATTGACGGACTGGAGTTGACTGTGTGTGCTTGTTAGAAGGCTATGTACTACATTAATAGTTGTTAAAAAAGTATGGTCAGCGTTCACACGCGTGTTTCAAAAATATCACACTGCCACCGGCAACATCGAGACATAAAAATTACGACATTGTTAACCTAATATTGACGCAGAACGGGAGTGTTTTGTTTATCATTATTATTTTTGTTTCTCCTGTTTTTTTTAAATGGAAAACGCTTACTGTGAACGAAACGGTACACTGTGATAGTTACATGCTTGGCATGAATGTTCATGCATTAAATAAGTTTAATGATATTCTGTAGCATTTTGTTACATCATAAACATTGTCAAGGAAAAACCATTAACGGCAATATACAATAAAAATCACTCATATGGGACTGTTATAAAATCGTATACTGTTGGTACTTTAATATTGATTAATGCACCATCCCCCCAAAGATGGTTATGGATATATCATCCTGTAAGTACGGTCGCTTTGTGACGTTCCCAGTGCGCATCCAGTTTTGCTGAAGATACTAACCTTGATACCATATCTTTTTCTTAAGAATAACAGCACCACGTGGTTAGAACCTCTTCTCACACCTAGAACCAAGTCTCTCGTGGGCTGTTAGACCGTTTGGTGAAAGAAAAATATGCCCAGCTTTTTTGCATGTCTTAATCAAACCGCGTCGGTGTGCGGCGCAAGGTGTAAATGGAAATTTATGATGGCTTGTCGGAAGATTAATATGCTTATAAGAGGCAAAACATTCGGAAGCAACAGCACATGTTTGTGTTTTGCGCCAGCGGCAAAGTGATACGGCAGAGTACGAAGAAACATGCCTCTTGACTTTCAATTTTCATTCGTCGCCGTCGGCGATAGGCGTGTAAATTCCGTAATTATGATTTAATGCTTCACTGCGAGAGAAGTAACGGGGGAGGATTGTTTGCGCCAGAAACCGACGAGAGGAGTGGTATTATAAACGATCCTTTATGTTTTATTCCATACGTTCAGGAGCAAGACGTGTTAGTTTCCACTTTGAAAAGGGTTCACAGGCGCCATGGAAAGGATTGTATTTTTCTATCTACTTCACACCAATCATACAAACCAATTACCAGTAACGATTACACGTCTCGTGCATACTTCACATTGGTTCGTTTTGCTCGACCTGTATGCTATGCTTCACTCATCGAACCCCGGGGCTAAGGAGTGCACAAATCCATTTGTTACTGGTGGTGGTCCATCAGTTCGTCCATCGATTTGCAATTAACTTCCTAGCGTGTCCTTTTCTCTTTCCCGATACTTGCCACGAGAACGGACATACGTTTATCGAGCTTATTGATTTTATGTACCATCGTGTTTGTGTACTAACCGCGTTTTCTGATGCGAAATATTCCTGTTTCCTTTCCTTTTTTTCAGATCACCGGACTGGTCGTGATTATTACGGGAGCCATCATTCAATCGAACTATTACCATTACTCGAACTTTGTCGGTAAATATTGCCACAGTGGATCGCACTGTTGACTTTCTTCCGTTTAAGGAACGTGAACGAAGTATTAATTATGTGTTTTTTTTTACATTAGGCGATAACTTCTGGACCGCTCCGATCGTGCTCATCGTGATCGGATCCATTATCTTTGTCGTAGCTTGCTTCGGTTGTTGCGGTGCCGCCAAGGAGAGCCCATGCATGATCATTACGGTATGAAACGAACGCGTTTTTGCGTAATCGCTCCCGATTTGTGTGTTTAGTTACCGAGCAAAAGTACTCATTACGGTTACCTTCCACAGTTTTCCATCTTCCTGGCACTAGTGTTCCTGGCCGAGATCGGCATCGGCATTGCCGGGTACTACAAACACGAAGAACTGAGCGGCATCCTGGAGAAGGGCTTCAATAAGACACTCGACAGCTACGCCACCGATAAGGGGGCGCAGGAAGCGTGGA
Organism: Anopheles farauti No. 4; assembly: GCA_000956215.1. Taxonomy (NCBI): domain Eukaryota; kingdom Metazoa; phylum Arthropoda; class Insecta; order Diptera; family Culicidae; genus Anopheles; species Anopheles farauti No. 4. Next base: position 17,777 of record JXWZ01000632.1, read on the forward strand.
ATCTCGTCCAGTCGGAGATGGTGTGTTGCGGCATCAAGGGACCGGAGGACTGGGAACCGATTTACAAAAACGATACCGTGCCGCGTGCCTGCTGCCACCGGATGCCGGTCGGTGTGAACAAATGCACCCGCGAGTACGCCTCGACGGAGGGTTGCTTCTCGAAGTTGTCGAGCTACCTCGGCTCGAAATCGCTCATCCTGGCTGGCATCGGTATCGGGTTGGCCATTGTACAGGTAAGGCACGGGGAAGTGGACTGATTAAATATTGAAACTGGACTTAGCCGTTCTAAACGATTCTGAAGTAAAAGCTTTAAGTGAACGGGTCATATTTGTAAATATACTTGTTTGGTTTAGGTGATTTCAATTCTAGCTTTACACAAATTATGATATGTTGATAAAAATTATGATAAAAATTTAAACCGTTTTAAACCAGGTAAAATTAACAAAAACTGTTCTTATAATAAGCAAATTAGCAGTAAAATAATTGATAATTAAAAGATTAATTTTTTTTCTTGAGATTATTTTCAAGTGTTTTAAGCTTGTTTGTGGTCTTTCCTTTCCCCATATTGTCTTTCAATTCCATAAAGCCAAATTCGACATAAAACATAAACATGAAAAACCATTTTTGGAGTGTCAATCTCCTTTGCAATAGTGCAAAATATACAAAAAAGACAAACGTAATTATGAATATTTTGATTCAATCAAATGGTACTGTTTAAAGCTATAGTTCAAACCATTAAAATAAAAAAAACATTATCAGAGCAGATTTGTGCTTGCTTGTAGAATCAATTGCACACAAATTTTACAATAGTTAAAATCCAGGTAATCTTGTCACATTATGTTAGCTTTTTTTCTTACCGATAAAATTAGGCTTTAGGTTTTTTAGGATTTATAAAAAACCCAACATGGCCCATACGGCACATCAAATGTACTCTCAAAAGCTTGATTGAATAACACGGTTACGAATGATGGAACTCTTCCCTCGCGAATTTATATTAAATCCGTAAAATTCAAACCAAATGTCTGAAGAAACGCCAGTTTTAATAAACAATCTTGCCAATTCCCAGCAGACAACCTACACATGCAAACACAGTATACTAAATGGGTAGAGTTGAATGCAATGACAAACCATAATAATATTGAATTTAAAACTTTGCCTATCGAAAACGGCGAAATTATCCGCAACCGACTACTACGCGGACGAGTTCCAGCTCCCGGTGGGTCCGCAGTACGTGCGGAAAATGCAAATTGGCTTAGAGTTTCACGGCCTACCGCAAAACAAACTTGTGGGTTGTTAAACAAGGGATGAACAGTACGATTTTTTCATGTTTCGTTGAGGAAGCTTAGCATTCCAGTTAAATCTTTTCCACCCGGACTGCAAGCCCCAAGGGAATCTTATTTCAACAGAGCACTTTTTTGTTGCCAGCCTTTCAACATTCCTGCGGAAGCGTGTATGCTAATCAACGAATGTTGCATATTTGAAAGGATGGTCAATCTGTTACTAGTGCTGTTTGTTCATACCAGAACTAAAAATTCCCCTTTTTCGAGAGCTTACGGCTCGGTTGGTAATATAATAAATCAATGGTATACCGTCATAGTTTGAGTGCTACTTCAGTCGTTGGATTGTTGGATTGTCTGTTTACTCCAATATTTTTTTTCTTACTTTCTTTTTAGTTGATTGCTGTGCTTTTGGCTTGTTGTCTGTATGGATCCTTCCGCCGCCAGTACGAAACCGTCTAAATTGTGTGTGCTGAGGTTTTAGAAAGATAAAGCGTTAGAATATACACCCGCTATCATCACCACGTTGCATGCAGTACATCGTAAACCAGAGACATAGTGGATTCTGGATTCTGCAAGGATGAAGAAAAACAACATTAACATTATCATCACCGTCACCATCATCAACATTGTGAAATGAACCCTATCGCCTGATAATTGCTGCGAAAAACGAAATCAAAATAGGAAAAGAAGCTGTAGTTCCCTGTCGAACGGATATTCACTAATCGTTCAGTTCTAATTTTTCCTCCGTATCAACAATTAGAATTAAAAATTGATCATAAAATGCTAGAACTTTGTAGTACAGAAACAGAATCGCAACTCACACCCACATCCGATGGATACCTTTAAATACCTCCACAATGTAATTTCATCCACCTACTCTACTCCCAGACCGGCCAACAAATTTCGAATGGGAACAAATGAAAATCAATAATTTTTGCTCTGTATCCGTGCGTGACCGATGGTGTCAAGAATTTTAGAACAAACAATCTCCACAGGGGAGACGGAAGAAATATTGAACAATATTAGATCATCCTAACTCCTGTTTGGAACGTTACGTGCTATGCACGAAGGGGATCGTACATTGCGAGTCCGTAGTAGCAGATTTTCCAATGCAAACGATATAATCAACATGTAGTGACAAGCATATGAAAGTGAATCTATTTTGGAAAGGGACGTGCTTAATAGGGACTACAAGTTGAGACCAATAGAAGTGAAACAAAAATCATACGCAATTTGTCGATTTGCTTTAGATGGAAATTGATGCGAAATCAATTCAATTAATAGTGTGTGTGTACCCTTTTCCGATCATTGAATAAAAACTCCCGTTCCATTTAAGTAACATAACAAACGAGTAGCGAAGTGTACGAGCGCGAAAACAGAACCAATCGCTTTGTATGTAAAGAAACAAGATAAACCACTTAGAATATGTAAACGAAGTTGAATGAAACACATAAACACTCTAACACACATACGCTATCTAAAGGTGCTGAGGATAATGAAAGCAACACGGTATGATTACAACTCGAATATGGAATCCAAATTTTCTCGCCCGTTGTTAGTCGTGAACGGATCAACAAATTTGTAATTCTTCTGTCATGGCTTTTCTGTGTAGATTTTTGTAGAACTGATATTGTTACTTCGAGTCTCATACATTCCATTTCGCAATCGATGGTCGAGTGTGATGTATTTAAAAATAGAAAAAAATAACATGAAGGAAGAAAACAAAAGGGATGGAATCGATAGGATGTTGAATTGAAGATTTGGCACATTTCTTTTACAATATTTGTTCAGTATCCGTTTATTCAAGACATTTGCAAGCTTCTTCTTACTCAACAAAATATAACGAATCTGATATTGCATCGAACGCAGCAAAAGCAGGTTATTTACTCAAAAGTGGGCGTCACATTTTGGTGTAAGTTAAGGATGCACTTAGGCACACCGATTCTGCACCAACACGTTTGCATTTATTTGCACGATCTTGTACCATCACCGCCAATACCACGAATCAAATTGTACACGTTTGCAGTGCATTGTGAAAAACATAATAATTGTGTTTGTTATATTGATAAAATATCCGCCCATAAACGGTAAATGAAATACAATAACAGATACAATTGTTTGTTTTGCGTTAAAAACTAGATCGCTCAACGGATTTATTGGATCACTAAAACGAATGTGTAGACAGAGTGATGCAACAGAAATTCAAGCATGAGAATTTCACACAGGAATGAAACTATTTACAAATCTGCTCAAAACGTACATACCGAAAATAACTGAATGTTTTATTTACAAATTCTGTACTGATAGTAATTTTGAAAACAAGAAGATTTATAAAAAACACATGTGGGGTACATACCCATAGAGCTCGGATTATGTTAGTAATACCCAACTAAACCGTTCTTTAACGTCCATCATTGTTAAAGATTAATGGTATTTAATCATTATAATTACCGTTTTTCACTATTGTTCTCCGACCAAGGAAAATAAAAATTACTTTTGTTTCGGCTTTTTTTTGTGCGTCAACTAAGCCATCAGACATTTACAGTACTGAGCAACTGTGTTGATATTTTTATAAATGTATTTTATTGATTAAATGCTAGAAATTACCAACAATAAAAGGTTTAGGCCAGTACATGGCAGAACGAATTTGGTGTTAGTTTATTAAATATCCTTTTCCGAACAAAAAAAATGCTGATTCTGATTGTTTTCATGTTGTTAACAGGTATTAGATTTTTATTATTTCTAATTTGTTTGTTAAAAAAAAAACAAAATGTGCAAATTTACTCAACGGCCAACGGATGAGTTAAAATGAAATAAGCATACAATCAGATTTTGACCGAGTACATCCCATTGTGAAGAATGTCAAAATGCTGTCAAACGAAGGGAGATGTATTTATTGTAAACAAAGCGTGATTTGCGCTGGATGGTGAAAAATAGTCGTCTCTCATTGGGTTGCTGTATGGCAACGTTACGTTGTTACGAAAAATTACGTTACTTTTGGTAGCTAGCTACAAGTTATATTCAAAAGACACCGCTCCAAAGGGTCCTTGTAGCTCAAACAACACTTCAGCACTTAGTTCATGTTATAAACAAAGTGCAAAATGGAAGGATTCGTTGCAGTAGAACAGCTCAAAAGTAGCTCACCAGAATCAAGCAGTGGTCGTACTGGTGGTTTAGTGATACGGAAAGAAAAGGGTGAAGATGATATATTATTCAAGCGGCCAAGACCATCTCTGCTGGGTTTGGATAAACTAGCTGAAGCGCGACGCGCAGAACAGAAGAAGGCCAGTAAACTATCCTTCTACGGACACGACGGTGAGGATGGTGATGAACCGGACGAACGATCGTCATCGAGAAAGGACAGCAGAAAAAGTGAGCATCATCGTTCGGAAAGAAAGCATCGTGATTCGGACGATAGGCGGGATAGGGGAAGCAGCAGCGAACGGCGTAAGCGAAGTAAACAGGAAGAAGATGATGATTACCATCGTTCGCACTCGCGACGATATCGTGAGCGTGCCGTAGAAACTCCCTCATACAGTGGTGGTGTTAGCGATATGGCACGACAGAAACTTACCAGCAAGGGTTCGGGGGACTATGATGCACACCGGAAGAAAGGTAGCCTGTTCGCAACGTCGAAGGATGAACATCGAAGGCGGGAGAAGTATCGTACGCCGAGCGTGCGATCTGGATCGGAATCAAGAAGAAGGTAATAAAATAAATTTAAAACACGCATATTATTATTCGAACATTATAATCATTTTCCTTAACAGTACATTCTCACGCTACGAACCGAGCACGCCCCGCGGAAGGTACCGTTCAAAGCAACCTTCTAGCTCAAACTGGACAGACGATGAGGACGACGACGGAGAACCTTCTGGACAGCGGTCTTCCTGGGACTTCCCAACACCGAAACCGTTTTCCGGTACCGAATTCACTGAAGCCGATCGCGAACAGTGGAATGAAGAGCAGCTCCGTCTCGATCGCGAATGGTACGGCAGCGATGACGAGCGTCAGATGAACGAGTTTTCCGAGCTGAACTCTCAATATCTGCAACAGCGCGAACAACAGCAACAATCACGCAACAACAAGCGCATTTCGGCTCAACAACGCCAAATCAACAAAGACAACGAGCTGTGGGAGAAAAATCGTCTCCTTACGTCCGGTGTCGTGATGTCGGTAAACGTTAATGAAGATTTTGACGAAGAAGCCCTGGAACGTGTGCATCTTCTCGTGCATCACACAGTGCCACCGTTTCTCGATGGGCGTATCGTGTTCACCAAACAACCGGAACCGGTCGTCCCGGTGCGCGAACCGACCTGCGATATGGCGATAAACGCACGCAAGGGAAGCGCACTGGTGCGCACGTACCGTGAGCTGAAGGAGCGCAAGCGTGCCCAAGCAAAGCATTGGCAGCTGGGAGGTACAAAGCTCGGTAACATTATGGGCGTAGCAAAGGACAAGGACGACCAGGAACCGGGCGAAGGAGACGATGAGTCCTACGACTCGCGAAAGGATCAAAAGTATGCCGACCACATCAATGACGCGCAGGGTGAGTTTGCACCGCGCCGTAAAACGATCCAGCAGCAGCGTCGCTCTCTGCCGGTGTTTGCCGTGCGCCAGGATTTGCTGAATATTATACGTGAAAATTCAATCATCATTATTGTGGGTGAGACGGGCAGCGGAAAGACGACACAGTTGACGCAGTATTTGCACGAGGACGGATACAGCCGGCATGGGTTGATTGGCTGTACACAACCACGTCGTGTTGCGGCTATGTCGGTGGCGAAGCGCGTCTCGGACGAGATGGATTGTGCACTCGGCCAGGAGGTGGGTTATGCGATTCGTTTCGAGGACTGCACGTCGGAGAAGACGGTCATCAAGTACATGACGGACGGTATACTGTTGCGCGAGAGTTTGCGCGACAAGGAACTCGATGGTTACAGCGTGATCATCATGGACGAGGCACACGAACGGTCGCTATCGACCGATGTGTTGTTTGGGCTGCTGCGAGAAATCGTTGCGAAACGGCGTGACCTGAAGCTGATCGTTACATCTGCCACAATGGATGCGGGCAAGTTTTCTAACTTTTTCGGTAACGTTCCGACGTTTACCATACCCGGACGTACATTCCCGGTGGATGTGTTCTACGCGAAGAACGTTTGTGAGGATTACGTGGACGGGGCAGTGAAGCAGGTGCTGCAGATTCATCTCCAACCGACCGAGGGTGACATACTGGTGTTCATGCCTGGTCAGGAAGACATCGAAGTAACGTGTGAGGTACTGGCGGAACGACTCGGTGAGATCGACAACGCACCGGCCCTCTCCATCCTTCCGATCTACTCACAACTTCCCTCCGATCTGCAAGCGAAAATCTTTCACCGCTCATCAGACGGAACGCGCAAGTGCGTGGTGGCAACGAACATTGCCGAAACTTCGCTCACCGTCGATGGTATCTCGTACGTGATCGATGCTGGCTACTGTAAACTAAAGGTGTACAATCCACGCATCGGTATGGATGCGCTGCAGATCTATCCGATCTCGCAGGCTAACGCCAACCAACGTTCGGGACGTGCTGGACGTACTGGACCAGGGCAAGCGTTCCGGCTGTACACCGAGCGGCAGTACAAGGACGAACTGCTACACCTAACCGTGCCGGAAATTCAGCGTACCAACTTGGCCAACACGGTGCTGCTGTTAAAATCGCTCGGCGTAAGTGATCTTCTGCAGTTCCACTTCATGGATCCGCCGCCCCAAGACAACATCCTCAATTCGCTCTATCAGCTGTGGATTTTGGGTGCGCTGGACCATACCGGGGCGCTTACGCCACTCGGACGTCAAATGGCCGAATTTCCGCTTGATCCACCGCAGTGTCAGATGTTGATCGTTGCCAACGAGATGGGCTGCAGTGAAGAAATCTTAATAATCGGTAAGTGATCTTTTGGCGCATTTCATGTAGAATTTGGGTTTAATATTTCTCTTTAATTTCACAGTGTCGATGCTTTCGGTACCATCCATTTTCTATCGTCCCAAGGGCCGAGAAGAGGAGGCGGATAGTGTTCGAGAAAAATTCCAAGTACCCGAATCGGACCATCTCACATACCTGAATGTGTATCAGCAGTGGAAGATGAACAAGTAAGTGAAACATTGTATAAGTTTTGACTGGCAGCGTTTCTTTTTTATATTCACACTAAAGTTATCTAAAGGTTTAAATGATTTCTTGAAATTTTCGCATGGTCTTTATTTAGTTTAAATTATAGTATTTTAACATAAATTTAAAACAAACAATAAATAAACAAGCATCGGGTTTTTCACAGTCAAGTCAATATCAAGTATAGCGATTCGGCAATTTCTAAATGATCTCGTTTTTATTTCGTTCATTTCCAGATACTCCGGCTCCTGGTGTAATGAACACTTCATACACGTAAAAGCAATGCGCAAGGTGCGTGAAGTACGTCAGCAACTAAAGGACATCTATAGCCAACAGCAGCGTCTGACGCTAAAATCCTGTGGCACCGATTGGGATGTGGTGCGTAAGTGCATCTGCTCCGCGTACTTCTACCAGGCAGCACGACTGAAAGGCATCGGAGAGTACGTAAATCTGCGCACGGGTATGCCTTGCCATCTGCACCCTACGTCGGCCCTGTACGGGCTCGGTACGACGCCCGATTATGTCGTCTACCACGAGTTGATCATGACAGCGAAGGAGTACATGCAGTGTGCGACGGCCGTCGATGGATACTGGCTGGCCGAACTAGGTCCCATGTTTTTCTCCGTGAAGGAAACAGGCAAGAGTGGCCGTGACAAGCGGCGTCAGGCCGTGGAGCATCAGAACGCGATGGAGGTGCAGATGCGAGAAGCGCAACAACAGATGGAGCAACGCAAGCAGGACGAGGAAAAGCACAAGTTCACGATCAAACAGGAGATCGTTACGCCAGGAGCGACACCCCGACGCACACCGGCTAGAATTGGATTGTAAGCTTGTGTAAAAAAAAACATAAACTAGTAAGATTATTGATGATTTTAAAAATAATTGAAAACCACTTCTTATTTCCACTATAAAGAGATTACAAAGTAGTAGAAACAATTTGAAAGAACTACTTATGAAAGATTGATTTTAAAATATTTCATTTGCTATGATGCATATATGCATTTATTGCTTAACCGATATAACAAAACTAGCAAAATAGATAAAAAAAAAAACGCAATAGATGCATATATATTTATACAAATTTTGCCTATGCTATGTTTTATTAAATTTACTTTGTATGGCGAAGTTTTGATCAGAATCACCCTGTGTGTTTTGAAACACAAGAAAATAAGTTTTTAATTTTGTTTAATTGTATACTTTAGGAATCGTATTGCTGTAATTATTATTGAATAAATTATTTTTATTGTTTTTATCAAAAAATATTCAAACTTACAACTTATCGTAAATCTTCAATCGTAAGAGTCACAACATCGAATTTTAGCACCATGAAATTACTCAAATTTTTTTCTATAAAGCGTACTTGTTAATATTAAATCTTAAAATTATATTAAAATAATGTTTTCTTGATTTTTCATTAATAACTACTATTTATTTTAAAAAATATATTGAGACTTTTTCCACAAAATTCATGAAACTTTTCAGAATATGACCAATAATCTACACAGTGTTATGGTTGTTATCAAAACGAGACGTCAAACGGACAAACAAAGTGGAATTGTTGTTTTTTTTTGCGTGAGAGTTGTTGCAGTGCCGTAAATCGTTTGAACATTATTCAATAAGGAATTGCACGTAAATTTTAACGCACGTCGTGTTGTTTTGTTTTCGAATATCGTTGCGTGATTCGGTGAACTGTATATTTCACTATAATAGTGTTAAACAAATCTTGACTGGCAGTGTTCTATGGTGAATGTGCTGAGTTCTGTGAAGATACAATAATTGCATTTTGTTTACTTTCGACGTGCATACCCAATCTGTGGATAGTAGTGTCCAAGTTAAGTGACCAGTGGATTAAAATATATCTCTACGTACCGAACCGTCGTGTTGAATATAGAAGACGAACTACTCCACCGTAATCGAGTACAGCTTCCAGAAGGAAACACGATGGACGATCTCGGTGAGTCATAGCTTTTAAGGAATCGCATTGTCAAACGTGATTGAATGTAAGTTATAATTCTTCCGGAAGCTACCACATTAAGGCAACAACATGCTTCGGTTACTCGTAGATACACCAACGAGGTTTTCCTACCAGTGCCAAATGATCCAAACAACGTATGCAATTCGATAGCTTCGTTATCGGGCAAGATAATTTTGGGTATTAGTGAGGGGCCGTCCTAATCAGGATTCCTTCCTGGTCGAAACCGACGCAACATGGGAACAACGTAAAACATGTACGCATCGACCTCCACCCTACCGCTCGAGGGGGCCGTACACCGAAAATGGAAGGCCAAGCGACGAAAAAACCTGACCGTTTTAGAGATGGAGATGCTTGCCATATAAGGCATCTATCATGAGCGGGCCTTGCAACAGCTCTGGCAGCCGACCCGAAACCGCGAATGCTGCGATCCCATGTCTTTGAATCGAGGCGATCGAATCCTGAAGCCGCTCGACATTGACGCTGAGGGGCCGATGAAAGCGATCGCGGTGAGAGGGACGTTTTCTTCTGTTTAGGTCCCGTCCAAAGGCCGGAAGAGTATATCATCGTCAGGTATTTGTTTGATTGATACACACACGTATCGGATTGTTTGTGGTGCCTTTTTTGGTGTCAGACGGCTCGTTTTCGTTCGAATGCGTTTGAACAAGGTTTAAGCACCCGTTTACGAGTTGCATTTTACGGTAGAGCTACTGTATTGGTATTGATTCGAGTTCAATTGCAACGAGTGCAGTTGTGAGTGATTAAAAAATGAGTTTTGAATGTAACTAAATATAACTTTGCTAACATTATCTACAATACCTAAAACGAAACAAAAAAGCAAAAGTGCTACTATTTTTAACCAACCGGCACAAAAGTAGTCTTTCTCTCAGTGCGAAAGCAAATCCTTGACATAGAACTTACCGTGCACGGTGGTGTCCGTGGGACTGCGTCGTGAAACATTAAACGGCTGACTTACCCGTTGCTTTAGGCACCTATCGGTTTGAACTCAAAGGGCTCAAAGAAAATTCAATGATCCGCGCATTTTCGTCGTTGCCTACGATGATCGATTAATGACGCAAGCGCGAAGGTTAAACACGAGTAGTGTGCATTGTTTCTGTATATGCCTGGGAAAAAATTGAAAGAAAGGATTAATGTCTTTGTTGATGGATTGATTTGGATAGAGGTAATTAAGCTTCCTAGTTTGGTGAGAATTTTTTTAAACGTATTTAGTAAACCTTTTGAAGCTCGACAAATATGTTACATATTATTTGTGTTTCCCTGATTGTCTCCCAAAATTTTCGACAGCTGTTTTATATAAATATGTAAACAAACATTCATTACACTCCATTCTACCGATCATTCGTTTCATTCCACATCCAACGAACAGATGGCTCGAATATCGGCTCAAGCATTCTCAACAGCATATGGAATGCTTCGAACGAAAAGAAATGAACTATATTCATCATCTGCTCTGTGTCCTACTAAGAGATGCACTCGGGCGAGTGTTGTTTATTATCTTCTGATATGATCGGCTCTATAAAGTATACTCCATATTTATGCTCACGCGTGTGAAGCTAGAATGTTTCTAATTCATCGCAAATTGTTTATTGTTCTATGTAATTTATACTCTACCGCATAATAGTAACTTAATGGCCAAATTAAGAAGGAATTATATTAGAAGACAGTTTTTTTTGTGAATTAATATTATAATCATAAACCAATAGGTTGTAAAATGTTTAAGATAATGGTTGTAAATGATAGTTCTTTTTACTGATTACTGTTATTTTACCAAATGGTTTTTATTTCACGAATTTGCAGTATAAATACGATTAAATGTTTAAATTTTGCCAGTGTGTTATGGATCGAAAGGTTGTTTTAAATTTATTTGTAGAGTGTACGTGGGTGTTCTGTTTACGGCAAATACATAAAATAGTATCAAATGTCGAACAATATGTGAACATTGGTAGTGATTTTCGTAAAATTGTATCGTTACCTAATTCGCCTAATTGGGTTGTGGTCCACGATGATCCTCAAAGAATTGAAAAGAGGCATAAAATGGTGTATGCTAACATTAAATAAGTTAGAAATCATTTTAAAATTTACTCAAATCGTTCACATACCGGCCACTTTTTGTCCATGATCGAACAACGGTTGATGAATCTATGGTTATGGTTATGCATTTTTAAAACTCTGCTATTTGGAGTTGGTTCGATAACAAATCATATTTACAATTGCAAAATATAAACACTATGTATATTATTTCAGATTGTTGTGGCATTCTATGGCACCGCCTCTAGTCAATAAGTTGGTCGAGAGTTTTAATTATCAAATTGAAATCAATGACGCCATAGTTATGATGCTATACGAAATGAACCAATTAATAAAGCGAGTTAAGAAAAATACCGATTATACACGTCATTTGTTGCCTATATTCTATCGCTTCATTCTCCAGCCGACACTCGTCCACTCTATTCTCGCCCTTGCTGTATCAATCAGTTTTTCTTCGTCCATCCACTCCATGGGCAGAGCGCCAAAAACCACCCATCAACTTCCATATGTTTTGCGATCGTCGCTTCCCGTTCGAGATTTCTTCCGGAATTTAGACGGACATCCCACAACTCTGCCGCACTGCCTGGCTGTGCGTTCTAATGATGTTTTAGACGCCAGTGCGCTGCTGCTGCATGATGCTACCGGCATTTTCGACACGCGGCAGACCCTAAAAATACCCACTGTCACGGGATAGATAATGTGTTACTTTGGAGCGATGCTGCCCATGCTACCCGGGCTCCTTCACTTCCGCGCCGATAATGCATTCGACAGTGAAAGTGTTTTTTTGTTGTTTGCTGTGTTGCTTCTTAGCGTAGCCGCAGCCGAACATGTAGCAAAATCCTATCACGGGACCATTGGAAGGGCAACGCACATGCGAAGCGAATTGATTGTGTTATGCTTCGGGTTTGGTAAGGCCGTTGCCGGTGTTGGTGTGGCCAACACTTGACGTGTGATCTATGCGGACATCGTGCCCCGGTGTCCATAAAAGGGAACCAGCAGCGGAAGGGTGAGACGGCGGCGCACCGTCGACAAATACACTTCCGTCAGCCGCGTGTCTGTTGAATTTTCACGACCTCACGAGACACGCGAGTGTTGAGCGATCGCGACTTGCGCGAACCACCCGACGAGGCAGTGCAGCCAGCCAACGAGGGTTTTGGCTTTTCGATCCGTTTTCGCGCGATTAGTTTGTGTTTCGATCGCGACCGCGACGGATCGTATGCGTCGAACGTTCAGCTGTGGTTTGCTGGTTCGTTGTGCGTTCAGGGCCCATGAGGTCCTCCGTTGTTCGGGAAGGTGCGTGCTATTGGTTTGAATATAAATTGTTGCCCCGTGAAAGGGCGAATAATATTTGCAGTGAAATATAATGAACAAAATGAATGGACTAAGATACATATATCCGTCGATCAAGTAGGCGTTTCAAGTAGGGTTTCTTGAGAAAAGTGCTTGGATCGAAATAATCGCCAAATGCATCGCGATCGATGCTTCCGGATATGGATGTGCATCGTCGATCGTCATGGATGTGCTCCACCGTCGGATAGTGTTGGATATCCAATGTTTATCGCATCCCATGTAATGTGTGATGATAGTTTTTGTGGGTGTGCCTGTGTGCTCCGAAACCGAAAGCATATGTTCAAGTGGTTGTCGCGTGATTTGTTGATTTTTTGTTGTTGTGCTCCCATCGAACACATGTGCTCGCGTCGATCTGTGTCGTCGTAGTGTGTGTTTGTTCGCGCTCGCGTGTGCATTACTCAACTGGCCGCAGCCGCGTAACAAGTGTTTACCGTCCAGTGTTTGGTGGCTGTGTGATGGCGGGAGGTTTTTTTGTAACGTCTTCTTTTATCATTTTTTTAAATTATCGCTAAACGACGTTACATTCACACTTGTCTAATTTTGCTTGTGTATCGTCGACGTTTTACACTTGCATTTACATCGAAATTTTGTCCAACAAACAGCATTAATCATTGGTTCGAATTTACGAATTAAATAATAAAAATGTGTAGTATGTGTGCAAGACATGAGTAGAGGAAACATGTTTTAAGATCATAGCGATGATACGATAATTACTATTGGCAATGACACCAAGGCCTATATGGATTGTCAAGTGTTTGAAAGGGAGCGGTCATTTTCGTTGTGAATTAGTCATCATCAATACTGCTTAAACTCGTTTTTTTTTTGTTTGATTTCTTTTAATTATATATTTTTATTATGTTTTAAAATAATTTTGTAATGTGTTTAAACTTTTATCATTTAATTAAATATTCAAAGTGATTTTAACATGAACGTACTAGAGTATTGAACACTTTAGTGAAAATGTTGAAAATTGCTTTTTTATCATATTATTAGTTCGTCTTCATGCCCTTATTGAACACGAATGTATTTCGATTTGTGAAATCCATACACCAAATCGCGGTGAGTGGATGAACAATCCTAGCAACCTATGATGATTTCCAGAACAACAGAGCATAGTTCAAGAACCATAGGGTTTAAAACACATTCAAACTTCCAATTTATGGACCGTATTGTGTTAATATTGTACAACTATGCTTTTTTTACTCGTAAATACCATGTCGAATCGCTTAAAGGAACATTTTTTATTTTTTTCAACTAGTTGAAGTGTTCAGCCCAGACTGTTTCAGAATTAGTATTTCAAACGTAAATTTTGTTCAAAACGCCCATTAATAGGCCCATTAAATTGTGTCACATTTCAAATTTATTTTGTATCGCAAATGTTACATGGCAATGGGCACAATATTTGTTAATTTTTTTTTTCTACCTTTTCATAACAATGCACAAGCATGTTTGATTCCATTTGTTTGCATTCTCTGCAATTGAAAACTGGAAAACAGTTGTATGATTTTGTTTTGTTAAAGCATAACAATTTATAACTAATATCTCTTTTTCGTGTAAATGTTTTAATAAAACTGCTGTATATTTTTCATGATCGGAGTATATTATCACCGTAACAGACTTCAAATATCTGGAGCATCCGTTTGCTTTCGTTTTATTCCACCTCGACGCATACGCGCATATGATCCAAGATGTGGAATTTAAAATCTTAGTCATAGTGAAATTTACTTCTGTTAGCTGCTACGGTCGGAAAATGGGCCAACCATATGGCGCGTAATGAAACTACATTCAGAATCCATCATTGCGTTGCACAATGCGCGTATAGTTTGTACATACCACCGAGGGTTTGGTGTCCCAGTTTAATGCCATCGTTCCCCCGTTCTACACCGCGTTCTTTCCGCTAGTGGCACCGCATTGCAACGAATAATCGGTGTCACAAGAAAGTCTTCCGGAAAAGATCGTTTTTGATGTTGCCGCCACAGGCCAGAGCTAGTCGTAGCATAATTCCCATGATGTTGTATATAGATGAAGGCCATTGAAGGCGCCAGTGATAATTCGCGTGTTGGGAAAGGTCACGGATTCATGGAAGCAAACGAGAAAACAGCAGGGAAGTTGTTTACGGGTTTTCTCGCCGTGTGGTCAAGTGTGATCGAAAGAACCTAGTGACGGTGTCCTTGCTATCGTTGCCAACAAATTATAAACCACTACGATCAGTGGTGTGCCTCACCGTGTCTGCTTCACTCCCCTCCATTCCCTGCATCACACGTGTCGGTAGTGGGCTCGTGCGCGATCACGATTGCATGGTACGGTTAGCACCGAAAGAGGTGATGCTCGTGCCCCCGTAAATCGTTGACCATATTTGGTTCCCCGCAATTCCTGGAGTCTGCAATTCAACAACGCCGCAGGAACTTCATGATGGTCCAGTGAGGTCAATGAGAATCTTAAAGACAAAAATACCATGTAATTAGGGTAGTGGCGACGATTTGCGCACAAAATGGCTAAAACTTTTTGAGGAAGTAAGCATGAAAGACCTTCTGCTCAATGTATGGCTTATTATCTTATCACGATCGTTTCGGTCGTCATGAAAGTAATGTACCAACTTGGCGGTTTGAATGTATTCTGTTATTATCTGTAATTAAAACCTTTTCGAGCAAGATCATTATCATGAAAATGATTAGCTTGGATTGAATCCTCAACTCATCCTTAAAATTTGCGGTATTTTTCAAACATAATTTTGAGGAGATCTTACATTGATTTGATTAAATCATTCATTCCAGTGTATACAATTTTTAATTTATGCCGATAGTACTGGTCAATTTGCACGAATATTTTTACGTATTTTAAAATATGCTAATGTTTTTAAACAAAATTTTGCAGCATTTTATTTAAAAAATACTATTAACAATCACATCAATACAAATCGTAATGCATTTAATGTATTAAATGCTTTGAAATGTATGTTAAATGTATATAATGAAACTATTGTATTATAAAACTATATTTAAAACAAAAACAATATTTCATCAAATCGTTACAAATGCCTACCGCGTGTTTATATTATTTAACTGATATTTTCGCTCAACACAATAGTAAAAAACCACAGTGGAAATTATTGTAGCCCAGCATCGTAAACAACAACAGAACGACCCTATGCGAACGCGATGTGTCCTGTGTGCTGTTTCACGCTTCAGACGTAAGACGTTTAGGTTGAAATATTTCAATCGTATGTCATCGGGTGGTGTCAAGTCTGTCAAAACCTTTTTTTGCTACAGCTCTTCTGCCAAATATCCCGCACCTGGACTAACCTTCTTTTGGTGTAAAAGAATGGTGTAAGCGTCGTTGGCAGCACATAAATTTTGTGTGATTAAAGGGCTGCAAATTGTATTATTCAGTGCGTGAATGCTGTTTTTCGTGAATGTACAGGAGCCAGCTAGTCGGGTACGATGCGATTGCGTGTGTCAATGTGCCTGTTTTATGGTGTTCTTGTGACGACCCTCGGCACACACCTCGCCGAATCATTCCCCTGCCCCCACACTTCTCCTTTTCTTTTGCGAGACAGAACCCTACAACAGCGTCACCACACACTGCAGAATCGTTGACGTTTAGCTATTACGCCTGCTCATTTTCTTGGTCATTTTCTACTTACTTTTTTTCCTGGTGCGCCTGCTGCCTGTGTTCCGCGGATGCATTTCCCCAGTGTTTTTCTTCACCTGCCACTGGCTCGCGCAGAGAGCGAAACCGTGAGTTGCTAAAACTGTAGTGTGCAAAATCAGTATCCGGCGGGTAAATATTGGCCATTGCCGGCCGTGCGACACTGCGGAAGTGGCGAAAGAAAGGATCCTCCCAAGGATCGGTGGCAGATCAGCGGCAACCGCAGGAACAGCAACAGCCACCGCGACGCAGGGTCGGCTTCCGCTGGGGTAAGCCACACCGCACTGCACCTAACGAACCGGATCGTCCGGACAGAGCGGAACCAACACCACCAACACCGCCACCATCACCGGAAGCGACCGCAGCAGTTGCGGTAACCGGTGCGGCAGAAGAAGGAGACGAAGAAGAACGATCGGTGGTTGCGCCTCCCGCGAGCATTGATAGCACCGTACCGTCGCAACCGAAAGCTGAACAAGCGCCGAACAAGCGGCACAAGGAAAAAGACAGCATCCCTCCGGCTGGTGACGGTGTTGTTGTTGAAGAACAGCGCGGCGTTGGTATCGAAGAAGAGCAGGTCGCCGACCGACGACGTGGTGGTGGCGCAAGCGGTGGTGGCTTAGGGTTCCATCTGCTAACCCGCTTCCTCACTGTTCTTAGTGGAAAACGTGCGCATCGAACGGCCGCAAAAACGGGGAAGGAATTTCTTCCGACAGAGGGCTTAAAGTACGTATTCAGGCCGCGTGACACACAGGCCCAACTGCAACCAAACAAAGAACCCCCTGTCTTTTCTACCGCTCCTGTTTTACCTTTTCTGAGCTGATCAACACAATCACGGCAGCTGGATATTTATCCTTTTGCTGACACGTTACACTCACACGTTCCCATTCCCCCTCTCCCTTCGTTCCCGGTATCAGCCAATCACACCCGGTGTCCGTTGTTCCGTTGTCTCAGTTCCGGCAAAGCATTTCGGATGTAGTCGATTCAGTTGTTGTTGTTATAAGTGGTTGGACCGATAAAAAATGCGCGTGTGTAATAGTGAATCTGTGAAAAAAAACCTTAAACATTGATGTGTTTGAATGTGTGCTTATTCGGTTAACAAGGACAATATTTTAATAAAAAACATTCGTTGATTGCATCAGCAGTTGACCTTGGCGGACTATCGTTGGTTCGATGTTTAATTAGATTAATCATTTCTAATGTGCACGATAAATTACTTATTCACTGGGCGGTGGCAACAAATGAAAGTGCAAAAGCGTGCCCCTTCTTCTAAACAAAACAGTTTGACTATTTTTTTTAAATCAAGGTGAGCGTTGCGAAATCTGTAACAAAGAAAAGGCACCAGAAGATTCTGAGATATGATTAATTGGTTTATACTAAAGCAAGCTCTGTGTTGTTAGCAATATGCTCTGTTGCAGATATTACTCACGGTAAAAAAAATCGAAAATTGTGCCAAGTTGTAGAGAAAAATACGCTTAAGGTACGGTTAAGAGTAGGTATTGTTTTGGAAACACAACCACAACAACAACAAGGTCGCAACATTGTCGGAGAATTGCTGTTGGAACTGATTTCCATGCTCCCTGTCCCTTGAATGCCATTCCCTGTAGACAGAATGTTCATCCGATTGTTCTGAAAGTTTGTTTTATTTTTCTTTTTTTCTATCTATCTCTCTCCCGTTTTCTTTCCCGATGTCCTCCTGAAACTGATTAATTGTATCGCGTGTGCATTTCTTCTCCATTACTCCAATTCCACACCGCGCGTGTGACATGACGTCACCGGAACAACCGGACCCGGAACCGAAACCGAAACGCACTAAACTTTCTCCTTCCAGCGCTATGGACTACGACAAAACGGTGGAAGCGATGGACACGCAGGACGACAATGAAATCGACCCGCCCAACATTCAGAACCTCACGAACGCGGTGGTGGCCCCTCCGACGGCAGCCGCCAACGGGGGTGGTGGTGGAGCGGACGGCGCAAATCCAGACGGTGGCGGGGAAGCGATGGCACTGGACGAGGATTACATGAACGACGAGGTGCGGTCTGAGGCAACATTTGGCTTTACGATCCCGAAATTTAGCCGGCTGACCGATTCGGTTCTGTCGCCCCCGTATTACGTGCGCAACCTGCCCTGGAAGATATTGGCGATGCCGCGTACTAACGACAATGCCGTCTCTCCCGGTAAAGGACTGGGATTCTTCCTGCAGTGCAACGGCGAAAGCACTAGCAACAACTGGAACTGTTCGGCGACAGCCGAGCTGCGCCTGATGAAGGTGGACCCGAGCGCGGATCCGTTCATCCGCCGTATTCGGCACACGTTTTGCATGCAGGAAAACGATTGGGGGTTCTCGTCTTTCATGAACTGGCAGGAGATACTCGATCCTGCCAATGGGTTCATCGACAACGACACAATCCGGCTGGAAGTGTACGTGATCGCGGAACCCCCGCGTGGCATCTTTTGGGACTCGAAAAAGCACACCGGCTACGTGGGGCTCAAGAATCAGGGCGCGACGTGCTACATGAACTCACTGCTGCAGACGCTCTACTTCACGAACCAGCTGCGGAAAGCGGTGTACAAGATGCCGACCGAGGCGGACGATGATTGCAAATCGGTGGCGTTAGCTCTGCAGCGCGTTTTCCACGATCTGCAGACGCAAAACAAACCGGTCGGCACGAAGAAGCTGACAAAGAGTTTCGGTTGGGATGCGCTGGATTCGTTCATGCAGCACGACGTGCAGGAGTTTTTGCGTGTGCTGCTGGACAAGCTGGAGAACAAGATGAAGGGCACCAGTTTGGAGGGCACGATACCGAAGCTCTTCGAAGGGAAGATGATCTCGTACATCAAGTGCCAGAACGTGGACTACACGAGTCGCCGCACGGAAACGTTCTACGACATCCAGCTAAACATCAAGGGGAAGAAAAACATCCAGGAATCGTTTAAAGACTACATCGCGACCGAGATCCTGGACGACGACAACAAGTACGATGCAGGCGAGCACGGACTGCAGAAGGCGGAGAAGGGCATACTGTTCAGCAAGTTTCCACCAGTGCTGCATCTGCACCTGATGCGCTTCCAGTACGATCCGATCTCGGACAATTCGGTGAAGTTTAACGATCGCTTCGAGTTCGACGAGATGATCAATCTGGATCCGTTCCTCGAGTCGCCGGAGGATACACCGGCCACTTACATACTGCACGCGGTGCTCGTGCACTCGGGCGACAATCACGGTGGCCACTACGTGGTGTACATCAATCCCAAGAACGATGGGAAATGGTGTAAGTTCGACGACGACGTCGTTTGCCGGTGCAGCCGGAACGAAGCGATCGAACAGAACTACGGTGGGCATGACAACGAGCTAAATCTACGCCACAGCAGCAATGCATACATGTTGGTGTACGTGCGTGAGTCAGTCGTGCATCAGGTGCTGGAGGAGGTAAAGGAAAGCGACATCCCGGAGGAGTTGCTCGAGCGGTTGAACGAGCAGCGCCGGATCCAGCAGGTACGCCGGACGGAACGTACCGAGGCGTCCAACTTCGTCAACCTCAACATCCTGCTCGCCGACTACATGGAAGTGCACCAGAAGTCGGATCTATTCGATGCGACCACGGCCGCGTACCGCACGCTGAAGGTGCGCAAAACGATGGACCTGGCGACGGTGGTAGTACAGGTGGGCCGCGCGTTCAAGGTCGAACCGGGTCAGTACCGGTTGTGGGAGGTAAAGAAACCCTCGAACCAGAAGCCGCACAAGTTCGAGTACATCGATCCGGCGTCGACGGAAACATGCAGCAAGTACGCATCGCCGGAGACGAAGCACTCGTGCACGATTTTCCTGGAGCTGCCGCTACCCGGACGGACCGTGCTCGAGCCGGCAAAAATCACGTTCGAGGATACACTACTGTTCTTCAAATTTTACGATCCGGTTGAGAAACGGCTTAACTACTGTGGACACGGGCTGTACAAACCGTCGACGACGGTGGCGGAGCTGGCACGGGATCTGAACCGGCGCGCCTACTTTGAGCCAGACACCGAGCTGCAGCTGTACGAGGTGGTGGACATCAACAAGGCGCAGAAGATCAGCGACCCGTTCCAGACGCTGCAAACGGCCCTGTCACTGCTCGGTCACGGTACGATCGTGGTGTTCGAGAAACTGCACCCACCGCAGGAGAACCTCGAATTTCCGACGTGCGAGGCGTACTTTAAGGATTTGTTCTGCCGGATGGAGGTTGTCTTCCTCGACACGCTCATCCCGAACGATACTGGCTTCACGCTCGACCTGTCGTCCGAGTCAACGTACGATCAGATCGCAAAGGCCGTCGGCCGCCGTATCAACGTCAACCCGTACGAGATTCAGTTTTTCAAGAGCAAAAACTACAGCGACCTCCCGGGGCAGCCGCTGTCGCACAGCTTCGGTGGCTCGCTACGGGACGTGCTACAGTACACCAAGCCGAAGACGATACGGAAGCTGTTCTACCAGAAGCTGTCGATCAACATCAACGAGCTGGAAAACAAGAAGCAGTTCCGCTGCCTCTACCTGATGCCGAACCTGAAGGAGGAGAAGGAGCTAATCCTCTACCCGAACAAGAACGGCACGGTGCGCGACCTGCTCGAAGAGGCGCGGAAGGTGATCGAGTTCGGTGAGTCGAGCACGAAGCAGCTGCGCATCTCGGAGCTGTCGAAGAATCGGCTGTCACCCGGCCCGTCCGACGACACGCCGCTTGACCAACTGCACGACTACACGGAGAACCCGTTCGTGCAGAAGTCAACGATCGGCAATCAGATCATGTACCGGATCGAGGAGGTGGCGGAAGATGAGTTGAGCCTCGGTGAACACGAACTGCTCGTCCCAGTGCTCCACTTCACCAAGGACATCTCGAGCGTGTTCGGCATCCCGTTCTTCATACGCACCGTGCAGGACGAAACGTTTGCTGCGCTGAAGGAGCGCATGAAGAAAAAATTGAGTGTGTCGGACAAGGAGTGGGAGAAGTACCGGCTCGCGATTATCACAGAGCACATTGATTACATCGACGATGAGATGATACAGATCAAGCTGGAAACGTTCCGGGGTGAACCGGGTGGTGATCCACACGCTCGCACCTTCCTCGGCCTCGAGCACATCAACAAAAACACCAAACGCAGCAGATTCAACTACATGGAGAAAGCGATCAAGATCTACAACTAGGCACAGGAACAGAATCAGGCAACGCAGTTGTTCGAGTTCAGTGAGATGCGCGAAAGCAAGCAACCAAGAAAATCAATTCGTTGTGCATCGTGATCAAGTCTGCAGTCTGCACCTTTCTCTTTCTCCTCCTTATCCCTTCGCTTATCGGGTCGTGCGTGAAAGCCGGGACGAACAAACGGATCAAATTTTCAGTCTAAGCAAAACCACGTCCACCAAACCAGTCTATGCAAATTCACACTAACAAACCACGCTCTATGTGCAGCTTAAGTGCAGAACCGGGATGTTTTGGGAACTGTACATTGCAATATAGTTATTGTTGTTTCATTTCTTGTCTCTCGTTTCGGTCGTTCCGCGCATCGTAAAAGCTTTATGTTGTTGTACACCGTTTACTGTGTCTCAGTGTAATATGGAATATAGTTTCGTTTATTAATCTACTTTGTATACACATTTAATATAATGCTTTCAAAAAATCGTTCGTGCTATTCTTTTCCATGCCGCTTTTCTTCTTGCGATCCTTTCATACTTCTCTTGTACTGCAATTGTTGGTCGTATTTCGGTGTGTTTGTGAGTGTGATGTCGGAATCCACTTCAAGTTAAATTCTTCTTTCATAAGATTAATTTATTCGACTTCGAGGTAAATGAATGACGGAAATAATAGCTAAACCCTGGAACAGGAGTAGAAAGTGAACAGTGGGCTCTCTTCTTCTCTTGATCTTGCTCTCTTCCGGCAAAAGGGTACGATGTTCAGCGGTACGAGTTTGGTGTTCCTTTTTTATATACACTGCGGCCCCAGTGAAAAAAACCAATCCTATCTACAGACGGTTTTATGGCGCCTGATCATTGATCGTTTCGTGACTGTGCTGTCATTCCCTTTTGTGGGTGAAACCCGATGTGATGTCGTCGTACGCCGCGTGTGTGAAGTTTTGGTAAACTTGATAAACTCTGCTGCAACATGCAAGCGTGTAGTCATGAGGATTACATAGAAGCTAGAAATCGAACGAAAACGAATTATACATAAAACAACACTCAACACTAAAATAGATAGAAAGAGCGCGGGACAAAAGTCGGCTGCTAACCTTGAGAAAATGTTACAAAACTGATATAACGAAGCGAAATGAAGAGGAAATCGTTGATGTACAGATTAAAACATGGCCAACTGTGCAACCGAAAGGAAGTGGACCCGATTGCGAGTTAGAAAAATGACCTATGACGACTCACTCACCCGCCCATCTCGCCGGGTACGGTTTAAGGAATTTCAAAACGTTTTCACGTGTGTGCGGTGTCGTCGTATCAGTGAGCGGCGGGACGGGGATGAGTTTTTGTTTTATTTTGTTAAGAAAAAAAAGGAAACTGTGCAGTACTCGTGCGAAACAGGACAAAAGAGTAGCTTTCGTTGGGTACCGAGCTGCTGGTGACCGAGTGTGAGGTTAATATAGAAGCTTATGAAAAAGTATGATTACTATTAAACACAAAACACGTTACAGTGGGTGCGGGAGTGCGGATATAAAGCGGCACAACGACTGTGCGCGTGTACGCGAGATTCACTAATTGGAACGATTCAATCGACTGACGATGGCAAACTAGTAAGATTAGCCCGCAAATTATAAACTCTGAAAATGAAAAAGGATGCGAGCACTGTGTGACGACGTCGGTTCCACATATAATCACGATGGAAAAAAACACTTCTAGTGCGCGAAGTGGGGAAGAATGGAACATGCTACCGTTTACATAAATTCTTTTGCAATTTAACACATTGCTCTTGCATGTTCCGTGTGAAGTTGCTGGCTTTCACAATTAGCCATTTTGAAT
The DNA here is from genome assembly GCA_000956215.1 of Anopheles farauti No. 4. NCBI lineage: Eukaryota > Metazoa > Arthropoda > Insecta > Diptera > Culicidae > Anopheles > Anopheles farauti No. 4. The sequence goes on from JXWZ01000632.1 coordinate 41,210, forward strand.
GTGAATGTATGTGCGTGTGGTGTATCACTCGCTCTAGCTCACAGGATTGGTACCGAGGCTACTGCTTCATATGTGGCAAAAGAAGATGGTTCGTTAAACAGAAAAGAAAAAAAAAACAAAAGTCCACATTCAGAAGAGGGATCGAATTGAGAGAGACTAAGGAAGATAGGAGTATACATTTAAAAAAAGAGCAAGATAATTGCGGAACGTATAAAAAAGCAAAACGGCAAAAAAAATAATAAAAGGTTACAAAAATAAATACTAATTGTTTTCTACTCTAGTTTGTCGTCGGTTTTTGGATTTGATTAGCTTGCTTTTCGACGAGATCGTTTTATTGCATTGTTTGCTATTCGATATATTTCAGCGCTAAAGTATTCTACATTGTTGGCTTTTCCTACGTCGTGTTTGATTTTTAAATTATTGAGCTTTGGTTAAAAAAAAAATTTAATGCTGGAAGTTTGTTGAAAGAAAAAGATTTTTTTTCATAAATAGACTTAAGGCTTGGTGACTGGGAATGGAATGATTTGAATTGGGATGAAACAAAGCCGTATTTATCTCATGAAACAGAATTTAAAAAAAACACTGACGTTTGAAACACTGTTCACTACACAAGCTCTGTTAGATTTGAAGTCGGTCAAGCGCATAATCTGCATGAAGTTTTAAATTTTTTACCACACCAGAGATTTTATTCTTGAATCTTCGAGTGTGATGGAATGGTTGCAATTTGTTTATGCTAATGGTGAATAAAAACGGTGCAAAAAATAGCACACCGTTTTCGATAGTGACTAAAAGCTGATCTGCTTCGTAAAAAGATGATTCGATAAATATAATTTCAATTTCACCTTTTCACATACTTTTTTATCACCTTTTCAAACACAAACGATGGATGAAAACTTAAAACCCATTGGTTGTTTCACTAAATATACGTGTGGCACGATTTAGTGACTTCAGCTTATGTTTTTTTAGGTGCATTAGTGAAGAAACTCAATTGAAGAAGTCTAATTTATGCATTTATGCGTCGTGACAAGAAGTTTTATTGAATTTATGCGTAACAAGAGTCAATCGATGAATCATTTTTTAGCCTTTGCCATTATTGCTGATATGGTGTAATATAAATTGCTAATGCAATGATTCGCAACTACTAATATGTTTCATACAATCTCTTGTGATGATAGACAACTGATAACGGTTAATTGATTTTAAATGAATTAAATTTCATCATTCATTAGCTACTTCTTCCTGCCGTAGTAGCTTTAGCCGTAATGATAGGAAGATCAGTACAACAACGCACAAGTCCATTTTTTGTGGCATGATCTTAGGATTTGATAGTGACAGCGTGTGTTGTCTTCTAGTCGATACTGGAGGCGGATATGGGTTTGGAGCCTTCCGAGTGCGGCTTCCTGTTGGTAAATCGATTTATATAATCATTTTTTATCCTTTTCTTTCTCCCTTTCGTTACGGAAGAGCGCGAGGTAGGAAGAAAAAGTCGGTAAATCCATCATCATCAAAAACACAACCCTCGCTCGCGCGCGATAGACCAAAAGGTCATCGGGTGGATTTTGGTGGGTGTGTTCCCGGGGAGCAAGTGATGGTAGTATGTGGTAGTAGCAGCAATGCCAATGTTGTTGGTGGTCATTAAAAGGTGCTCACGGCGTGCTCTAATCAGCTGCATCGGGAGGGTAACTCGGAGAATATGGTAGCCACGACATCGTCGTCGTTCACCAACAATATGTTTAGAGCCGTTGTAGAAGAAGAATGGGGAAAACCATACTAAATACTAAACAAAATAGAATTGCGCGATGAGAGAATGGGAGAGAGCGAATGTGAAAGAGCGAGCGAGTGTCCCCATGCATGCATCCAAAGCGATGGGTGGCAGATTCTATAGTTGACCGGCGCGCGCGACATGGCGCGGTTTGAAATCTCGCGGATGTCGCCCCGTGATCTTGGTGCGTGTTTTCGGTTCGCCCCAGTCAGTCAGTCGCCGCGCACGTCTTCGATTCTGAGGTCGTTGGCAACTTCGATTTGAGTCAAAACACCTGCAAGGCGGCGCAACACGGCGCAAACACGTTTCAAATTAAGTTCATTTAGGATTATTTTATTCAACGGTGTCCATTTTGTGCTTCAGAGGTTGCTGTGAACGTAAACAAATTGACGATGAAATGCACTCTCGCGCGATGTGAATTTCAAACACTACCATATAATTGTGACTATTTCGTATTGTTCGAAGTGATGGTGGTGTTTGTCACTAAAAGGTCCACGGCCGTTTTATGACCGCGTCGGCCACGGCCTTTGTTGCGACGGTGGATATTTTGTTTCCGATCAATGACAAGCCACGAAACGGAAATCCAACGTTGAACATATTAGAAGATCTTCAGGCCGTCCCCCTGAAAGCATTTATCGATCGAGTTAGCACTGTGACACTGCTGTCAACCGACCGAAACCAGACAAGTCCCCACGCCTTTCGGTGTCTAACCCGACGAAAGTGTCGTGCGTGTGCCAGTTTGTGTGTGAGATTACGTCTTAATTTATTTTATTCGCGCGGCTTTTTCGATCCCTTTTTTTGCTGTTTGCGCCGCGCTGGGGCTTCATTCATCTGCCGTGTCGTGTTCCGCGGTCTGAGAATGGCATCCGCATAGCCATCGCGGCATGGAGGAGTTGATATGTGATGTGGTTTATTTTTAGTGTGTAAAAAACCCTCCACGAGACCGCACCGAAGGTCCAGCGAGTTTCTAATGACCTGAACTGGTGGAATGGTGGTTCGTGTTTGTCTTTTTTTGTGTCAACTATCTACACGCGGGGTGGTATGGAGCGTTTGTTTGGGTGTGTTATATGTGTGTATGTGTAGGTCTGATAAACCATCTGATAGCAGCTGCGCGCATGGAACCCCATGTCTTTGTTTGACTAAGCAATGTTGTTAGAAGGTTGATAATATGTAAGCTAACATTTGCTATCTGGTGAAAGAGTTTTGGTTTTGTCTGACGATTTTAGTACGTGTTTCTTCTCTATCACGTTCCACAAAATTTTTATTTTTTATTCAGTTTTAATCAATGTTTCGCCAATATTCTCGCAATGTTGTTATCAACAATAGGCAAGACGTTTTACATGCGACATTGGTTGATAAGAAGTTCGCTTCTACCAGAAGTAGAAGTTTATTATCGCTTTTTTGCAATTATTTTTTGTTTATTAGGCAGTTCTGGTTGTTGCAAAATATTCTTATCGTTTCATAATTTGGGCTTCTCTGATCTCATTGCAATTAAATTCACTGCGAAAGTGACAATCGGTTTTATTTGGTAATTTTAGATTACGAGTCTATAGATCTGAGATAGGATTAAAAAACCTATTGATTTTTTGATAGTGTACATTGTGCAAACTTTATTACTCATTTATTAGTCAATCCATGGTTATTGACAACAAATTTAAATTCAAATCAGATCAGATTTATTACGAAGAAAATGATTGTATAAGTAAATCGTTACCCATTTGTTTACGAAATGTACCAAACATGTGTTAATAAATCACCCTGATCGTTTTATATTTCCCTTTTTGATAAATTGATTTGCCCTTCTTTTAATACATAATCCACATGATTTGCACAACAATATATTTATACATCTAGAATAATTGCATCAATTATCTGCAGCTGTAGTAGTTTAAAAAAAACTGATATTAAAAATCAAAAATTATGAAAGCAATGCAGTGTGTAACAAAAATGTACGACAGTTTTTTGTGAAAATAATATAACGAACAAATTTAGTTTAATATATTATATGTAACAATTAATATCATCAAACCAAACAACTATGTTATTGTTGTTGTAGACATTCCTCAAATACTGTAGATGTCCAATTGAAGTCCAAACAACAAACTCAGTATAATAATAAGTACTTATAATAGTACTCAGTACTTATAATAATGATTCGTGCCATAACTTGTATGTGTGTTTCTTTCACATTTTGCAAGAACCGCCATATTATGTTAAACTGTTCAGTTGTTGCTAATTAGAGTTTTGGGGTTTAACGATATTTTAACAGTAGTTCATAAGGTGTTCTTTGTCATATTTTTTCATGTTTTATGTTAATAAATCTCTTAACCTAAGTATACATTTTTGTTTGTTGAAGAATGAAGTACTCTCCCACTTCTTTCGTCATCGTAGCTCTTGCTTCTATTTGTAGCGAACGACAAATAGAATACTCCAAAGGTGTTTTCGAATGTGTTTTTGCGTTTGTGCATTTGTGCAACTGCAGCGGGGGTTGGAGGTGTTTTTCCCGTCCGCTTGTGCTACTTTTATCGTTGTTGCAAAGTAATAAAACGGTCATAGCAAAACCGCCACCTATTGGGCCCATTCGTTGCCCGTTGTCCGTCAATCTCCGTAGACTGTGGAGACCCCTAGACGTGTGTTTGTTTCGCGGATGATGAAGGAGATTCGGTCAGCCCCATAAACGCCCGCCGCACTGTATGACGAACGGGATGCGTGTCGATGCCAATGCGCACGTGCGTGTATTTGTGTGCGTGCGCGTAGATGAGATTTTATTTTAAATTTCAAATTGTGACAGACGGACGCGATCGTGGTGGCGTTTGCTGCATATGAGCATTTTTTTTCTGCCCCTGCTGGTTTAGAGCTGTAGAAAATCGCTTCCTTCGTTCTTTGGCTCGTCGTCGAGTTAGATTACGAGGGGACCCTTTCCACCAACTCATGCAATCAAACGGTTGCCATGACCAGACAGGGAAACCTTCACGCCTTCGGATCACCGACTAGTCGCCGTTTAAAATGTGTTGGCTGTGTTCTGAAGACACAGTCCGTCTAGTACAACTCACTCGAGATACGTTGCCATGTTCTGTGTACTTCACAGTGGCTTATAAACGTAATATTTCAAATTATATTATTTTATTTAATACAATTTTATTAATTTTTCTGACAGTATAATGACTATTGATTATTATTGTTCAATTGTCAACTACTTTCATTGTATTATTAAAAGTTCTTGCTCTGAAGATTGTTTTAGGATTGCCTGGTTTAATTAAACACAACTTTGACGATTGACAGCTCAGAGCTCGTTTGTATACATAACGTAACAAACAATTCAATTGCAGATCACAGTAGCCATCCATCAATTTTTGCTAAGTAAATTAGCACTCAGCTGTCATATTTTCCAAATTACCGACCAAAAGAAAATACCTATAACCTCCGTGGTCCAGCCACCATGAATAGTACGTGAAAATGCTGACGTAAACAATTTTACCTTGACCTGCATGTCTTAGTTTTACAAGCACATTCTTGTTTGTTATTCAAACAAATCGAACTAATTCAACCGAATCACGTGATGCTTATTAGTACAGGTGGTCAAATGTTGCATTATTTTTTCCCACTATTCCCGAGTAAGCTTCAGTAGTTCAGCGTGTGTCTACCACCGTTCCCGACGCCTAAAGGCGCCTACAATTTGTCCCCGAGAAAGGCCACGGAACGTGTGGACGGAGTTACAAATGCACTATCCCCAGATGTTGACCGTTGCCAACTTAAGCCAATGGCCTACGTCAAACCGGCGGCAACTCCTACCAGCAACTTGTTCAACATCCCAACGCAAACGCAATCCAGCTCCTCGGTGATGGTGTTGTGGGAAGAAAGTGTGTTTTCCCCCTGCGTACCGATGCCCGTGTGAAGCTCGAGAACAAATCTCGTGAAAATCGGTTTTCATTCCGTTCGCAGTTCTGTGCGTTCGCGGTACGAATTTCTTTATTTCGCGTCCAAGCGGTGGTACGAGGCGTGGTGCGGTTACTTGGTGTTAGCCAGAATGGGATGAAATCCTAGTTTATTTGTGTGCTTTTCGTTACGTTGAAGTGTTCATCGAAGGGGGGGAAGCTGTGATGATTGTTTCAAAACAAAATCCCACAGGGAATAGTGTAGACAGCATCCCAAAAATTGGGGACACATTCTTTCCTGATTTTCTATTTTTCCACTCCTACTTCGAATGTGACACTCTGCCATCGCATGCAGTCGTTAAATCGATCAGCGAAACGGGAAGATTACTGTCACTGGCCGCTGTTGCATATCGTTGTTGTTTGCTTTTCAGTTTTTTTTTTTTTGGTGACGAAATTGCACGATCGTACGCATTAGTGGTCCAAACCGTACCGGGACATGTTTACAAACACGTTCATGCACCATCCAACATCGTTTTTTCCCTCATCCGGGATCGTCTTCAGTGCGAAGAATGTGTTGGCGTGATCGCCGGGCAGGGAGCGCTGGTTTGTCACGGAGAAAATAGCGCCATGTAGCAGCTATTAATTAGCGACACGAAGTGGTCCGTCAATTCCGTCGATTCCGGACAGTGTTCTAACAAGTGTCAAATGTCCACTTCCCACATTCAATTGTCGCGAACGATGGTGTGTGTGTGTGTGTGCGTGTTTTGCCGTGTGATCGCATTCCTTCCAATGCGATTGGTAGGAGAAATAGCAAAAAAAAAATTGTTTTTTTTTTGTGAAAATCGTAGAACGAATATTATTGTACTGGTCACATATAAATTGGGGACAGATTTTTGTTAGTTGCAATGTCCCTACAAGTCAGTTTGATTTTGTGTAATAAACAGAACATAAATTATGTTACTTATGTTCCTATTCCGAATGTTTTAATTAAAATGAAATATTTCATATCTATTAGACGAAATACTTTTAAACTTACAGATAAAACCACTGAGATTGTTCAACAAATTAAGTGCAAATCAAACTATACTGAATAAAATAAAAGACCAAAGTTTATCATAGACACTAAAAATTCTCTAAATACTACCCAACGTCACCCTTACACCTTGGTTCCATCACAAATATTATCTTTGTATTTACTGATCCATTGTACCTTCCCACATATAAGCCTTCAAATGTTCTTGACGGGTTTGTAGCCAAAAGAAATCACAAAACCAAACCATATTTTTTGAATATAAATTATAATAGTTGTATAATAGTTGAATTATAATAATTTTAAGCTAATTTGACAGTAACGACACGGTTGATACCATTTTTTACTACTTTTAGTAGTTTATATGTGCTGTTTGCAAGCACATTTTTGCTATATCTATTTTTTAAATTATACTTATGTTAAGAAAACTCTTTTGAAGCGTGTCATTTTAGATTTATGAGCAAAAACGAAACAAATAAAATGTGAGAATGCTGCTATTCATAAAAATAATATTAATATTGCTTGACCAATGAGAGGTTCTGCCGGTACCTATTTTCTCTACAAAATTTCCCAAAAAAAAATGTATTCTAATAAAAAACATAAAATTCTATTGAAACAACAATCAAATGAACTCATCCCACCATATGATTTGGCCACCGCCCGGTGGTTCAACTGCCGGTGTAGTCGAGTTTTTTTTATTTTTAGATAACACGATTGTTTCGACTACGTCAGGCTAGTTTTAATTTCGCGTATTAATGCTACATTTGTTTCTTGCGTTCTTGCGTTCAACCGTCAAATAAAACCAACAAAGCACCGAATCTGAGGGAGGCAAATCAGTGGAGGACCACGTCGTTGTGGTGGTTTCTTCTTGGCTGTGCATGAGAAGAAGTAACCCCGGTGTCGGTTTTCAAAGGTTTCAGACAGATTCTTAGTCAATCGTTCGTGGTGGTAGCATGGGCAGGGATGGACACGAAAAGATGAAACTGACCTGAAGTGCCCTCGCGTGGAAGGAAGGGAAAATCTTTTCTCTCTTCACGAGTCGCGGGTGGGTTTTTTTAAAGGTAGGGAAATAATTTATGGCAAATAAAGCGACGTCGGTAGAGCACGAGATCATCCACACTGTGTGCAGTTGGGTGGTACCAAACACGGCTTCCAACCGTTTGCCGGTGCCGGTGCGTAAATTAGACATTTTTCGAATCATTTTTCATCTTTCCACCACCACACCCGGCCAAGCATACGCTCGTGTGTAGTATGTGTTTCAGTTTCCCTCGACGGCTCAAGGTGGTGGGGTTGGTGTGCGTTAGGCGACGTTCTATATTGGCCGCTTAATGTTTTTTTCCACAACAGTAGTCCCAGCAGTGTGCGGTAGTGTGCGCGTCCAATAGGTCAGTAGAACAAAACCAGCATCGGTGTGAAACTATCGTAAATTGGATTAATAGATAAACACGCGAAACTTCCTGGAAAAAATAGCTCCGCGGTTTAAGAATTGTTTATCACAGTGCGTGCGTTGGCGAAATTATTTTAAAACCGCTGCTACGTCGACACGTTTGTGTTATTTGGAAAGATTGATCGACAAAAAGTGTTTGAAAAAAAAAACAGTGAAACAGTGCATCGCCGGCGCCACATCAATCGATCATATTTATTTTTTGCTGCCCGTTCCTCTCGGCGTTCGGTGGCCGGTAGTGGCGGCGTTTCCCAATCGGATGTTGGTCGGAGCAAAAAGTGAATCGACAAAACGACCACGATGGATCGTACGTGCTACGGGAAATTTGATCCAGGCGCTCGTCAGCCGTATCGATGCACGCTAAGGGATCGTGGCATTGCACCAGGATGTAAGTGTTTAGTGGAGAAAGACGCGACATGTCAAAACCTTGGCATTTATACTAACCTATTTTGTGATATTGAACTAATTTTGCTTTAATCAATATTATGTTTTATTACAATTATTATGTATTTTCAAATATTGTTATTTCTTACTAGCCAAATTGTTCCCTTAAGCCTTAAAATATGTAATAAACGTTTAACAGTAAGTTCAATACTACTTCTTCTAAATCTACTACACACGCAATCCTGCTGAGGGAAGAATCGTAAACCATGCTTGTTGTTTTTTTTATTATTATTAACTAAACCTCTTTCTAAGTTCTAGTTCGCTACAAATGTCTTTTGTTAGCGAGCAACTTGCGTTTGTTTCACTGTTTTCTCTAAAACCTTACGATATTAATCTCAGTTTGTTTATTTATTAGAAAAAAAACCCTGTCCGTATTGCTAATCGATGTGTTGGTCACAAAATAACTACCCTTATTTAAACTTCAATAGCTTTTTTGTTACATTTCAACCATTTGCCCCTACCTGTGCATGTATGAAAGTGTGAGTGAGAGCAAATGATTCGATCAATGAACGATAAAAAGCATTCCAAGAAAGTAAATTCTGCACTCGACACTTTGGGAACCATTTTTAAAGGATAAAAATCTTTTAAAAGGATAAAAATTTTATTTATGAATCAAACGAGTATACATTCGCAAACATTCGATTAATAAGCCCTGGAGTCATAAAGAGCTTAAATGTTATATCATGTAAAGAACATTAATTAAATACAAACAAACTATTACGAACATTAATTGAAAAACTTGCTCATTAATTGAACATTACTTGAAATGGAAAAGCATGATGATACGAATAATAGTAAGTTGTATTGCCTTAAAACCTTTGTGCTGACAATGTCATAATAATGTTTTTAATCAATTTTTCTCAAATGGTAGTAAAACTATAATATTGTATCTATTGAACTGAATAGAACCCTCAGAAAACTCTATCGTGTTGAATTCTTTTAGGAGCTGCCAAAACTCAAACTCATTATTATCATGCGTTATGAAAAGCGCATTATGAAAGATTTTGAATTGTTTAAAACATTATTGAAAGGGAATTCATTCTATACGAGCTATTATCTCTCTTTTACACACATCATGAAGCTTTTATGGGGAGAGCATCATTCAGTGTAAAATGATTTTAAGTAAATGTAAACATACGTCTTCCTGTAAAAATTATTTTAAAAAAATGTTCTTCAATTATTGACAAAACGATTGCAAACGAATGGAGAAAAGTTTCCAGATGAACGTAAATATTGTTAAAAATGTATCTCCTTCGAAACATCATCTGGCGGAGTATCGCTTAATACTACTTATTTTAGTTACGTTGACTTAAACCTTACCAAATATCCTTTTTCTTGAACTCTAGTTCTTCTAGTACAGAAAGCTTAACGGCATAAGCAAAACCTCCACAGTTCACCAACAGATGGTGCTACGCTTGCAAGTTAACTGGATAAAGATGGCCCGCGAAACACACGAGGGTCTCCGATTCAAACCTCAACGGCTTAGAACGTTACTATGAAACGAACTGCAGGTGTTTGGTTCCGTTTCGTAACGTGCGTTGTGTTTATCTTTTTTTTTTTTTTAAATACTCATACAACATGCGTTGGCGTCTACCGGACGCCTCCAAGACACGGAGCGACTATGCGCGCGACACCTCACTGAGGTCATACGCTTGGCTTGCCATACGCTCGAAATATGGTATTCCTCCTCCGACACCTTTTGTAAGGTGCTCGCGGGAGGTGATACCGGCGGGCGGCCTACTTCCTGTCGTCGATACAAATGGCCTCAGCGATGATGTCATCAAAAGGCACACGATTGGTCTGCCAGCACAGAGATGGCCGGCGTGGTGGCGTCTTTTGGTAAATCTTTCCTTACCTCTCCCAATGCCACCTGATACAGCTTCCTCTACCTTGTGCGGAATCGCAATCGAAAGCAGGAAGCTTCATTCATTTGACTGGGGCCGCTTGTTTGCGCCGGCGCGGGCTTGTGTTGAGGGGCGAATGCTTTTTTGACCGTGTGTTTGTGACTAATCGATCAAATCGAATTGCGTTTGTTTACATGCAACGATTCGTTCAAGTAACCCTTGAGATATCTTGCGCATTTGAAAACACTTTCTTCTTTTTTTGTGGAAATGGTATGAAGAACTCATGTATTTTGACGAATGGAAAACGTTCGATTCCTCTCAAAAGATTAAAAATACTCGAAAATATTGCTCATTCTCAATGTGGTCTAAAACCAATATTCTTTAATGTTATATGTCAAATTGAAATTAATTCAAACGTAATAAATATTTTCCAAATGTAATTCATAATATTGTTAAGGAATACCTTTACACCATTTTTGGGAATTACTACGAATGTCTCTTAAGAAAGCGATTATTGATTAGCCCTTTCAAGGGCTATTAGATAGCTCGTACAAGAGTTTAAAGTTTAATAAATATATGGCCATATTCTTGCCTCACAAAAAATTGTTTGTAAAATATGTAAAATTTTCAATCAAATTCTATAATATATTGAGCCGTTTGAAGCTCACTTACCTTGTTGCGCTTGAAATTAAGTTATTATGCTTTTGATCATCATCTTCCCTTGTGGATGTGAGAACGCATTCCAGCCACTCATACCAGCACTCACTCACGCGCGCACACAATAATCCACCCCGGCGTGAAGGGAGTGAAGTAGAAGCAGAAAAAAAGCAACACCCTTAAAGCCAGGCACGCAACTTCTGCCCCTAAGCGGTCGGGCGGCGGTCGCCACATCGACGACGGCTGACGGCCATGACTCCTCCGCTGAGCGTCTTGAGCGACGGCTGCTGTTAAACAGACCCCGCGTTTTATTTTATTTTTTTTTTTTGTGGTGGTCCGCACTCGTGATCGCGGCTGTGCGATGGTGGTGTTAGTGCACAGGGATTTGCATTTCGAACCACAGCTTGTAGCGGAAAGCTTTAATCGTTGTCGGTCGTGGTTTGATTTAGTATTCATCGAATCATCGTCATAGGCGCGTCATTCCTTACGGGCACGCTGCTGGAGAAGAAATTTCCGATACATAACTTACCAACATAACTTACGAAGTTGTTGATCCTTACATTGAAATTGTATTAATCTTTCGGGGAATTTTGCGCATACATTGAGTTGAGAGTGTAGTTCGCCAACAATGAAGTAAACAGTGAGAGAGTGTGTGCTTGTGACAGATCATACACGAGTCGATGCTACCTCGACCCTCATCGCAGCCAGCCTTAACCGGTGTTACCTTGGTGACCAAATGTGCGGAAAACTTACATTTTCTCACAGAGTTCGGTCTATTAGACATAGTTGAGATCTTGGAAGAGATTTGTGATAGTGTAAAGCGTTATCCCACGTAGCAGAAAGTGGCCGTTACTTGAGGGAATACCATAAACTCTAGTAAAACCGTTTTAAAGTCTAACTTTGCTGCGTTAGTGACGTTGGTTTTGAAAAAATTGTGTTCATTTGCAGTGTGATATTGTAAAGACCTTTCAAACAAACGAGCCTGTACGCTCAGATTACGAAGCCAGATCAAGAAACAGGCGCAACATGACGGGTAAGTTCTATCCCGATGCAGCGAAACACACGATCATCTGTTTGGAACAGGTTTTTCTGTGACGTCATCATCTTATGCGTGCCAGCATGTAAACCGGACGGAGATGGAGCGATTTACCGCGAGTGTCTGTGGGTGAGTGTGTGAGGAAGACAGTTGTTTGCTCCAGTGAACTTGAGATGAAACATCATCAGCTTCCTCGCACCTCGCCCACCCTTACCCTGTATCGGTGGAAATTAGTCCATAAATACCAGATCCGTACCGGGAGTATAGCATTCCTCCCGGACAGGAAGAGGAAATGAAACATGGCGCGCACGTCCCACGGTTCCATGGAGAAGCAAGCAAGTGCGATCCCATCGGAACGGGTATGTTCCCATGTTTTCCTGCGCAAGAAAGCAAAACGGACCAGAGCAGACAGGGAGAAGAAAAGTCCGTCGAAATATGCGATCGCGACTCGCGAGACTCGCAAGTCAGCGGCTATTTTTAGCATTCCAAACATGCCACGGAGCCACGCTTCCTTCCCAACACGCTATTCAAGCCGGGTTTTCGTGTCTTTCCTAAACCCCTGGTATGCGGATTTGTGTTGTTCGATTTCTTAGACTTGTAAATGATTTTTTTATACATTTTCACGTAGTTTTATTTGTACATATGTGTACATTTTTTTTAGAAATAAAGCCTTCCAAGCGAACATCGTCATTCCATTCATTCTTTACCCGATACCGCAAAGCGCACATTTGAGTGATCGTGTGGATCGCCTACTGACTGGACTACCTTTTCGAAACATGCAAATGTAGTTGCCGCGTATTTCATGTTAAGGTCAAACGCGAATCGTTTCGTGGGTGGTGCTGTAGTGTGCCATATGGAATAGTCATTCTTTCATTATGTTTCTCTGCTCCACCACTTCAAGTTGTGCTCGAACAACACCTCCAGATTGAGTTGAGCTGCTCAAACGGTTGAGGAAGAGGAGTATAAGGAAAGTGTTAACGTTTCGCTTTATTTCTTTCGCGATTGGCTGCCGTGCGATATGATTTTAATCGTTGCAGAGAAGGAATCGTCTTTCATTGCAATGCACGTTCGTATCAGAACGTTAAAATCTGCTTTATGATTAAGTCCTTCAAAGTTAAATGTACGTTTTATCTTGGTTGCGATCGGAACCTTGGAACCTTTTTTTCTTGAAATGTTTTACTGTCGCAATCGAAGATATTTTTTTCTTTATCAAAGCCTTTTACAATATTCTTTGGAATACTGTTTTTAATACATAAATATAAACTGTAATTCTTTAAAGTTTTTAGCTTTTTTAGATACTAGAAAACTTAACCTTTCATAAAATGATGTGCCACCTGTATTTTCATACGAAAATTTAGTAAAAACTGCAACAAGTAATAGCATTTAATCTACTGAACTCATGATTGATCTCCGTAAACATTTATTGCCAACATTTTCTCCGTAAACATTTCTGTGACAACATTAACTTTTTTATAAAACTGTTTTTTTTTCATCCGTCCATTGATGGCCCCGTTTTTCACTGCTCTGTATTGTTCTTGAAATTCCTTTGCGATATGCGCCTGGGAAAATCGTGACCAACTGAGGGTGCTCGGTTCGCCCATTCAGCAAAAACTGAAGGCTTCATTTTTTGTTTGCATAGACCGCCAGACATTTACTATCGCATTTCCTTCTGCGGTCGTTGCCGTTCACGATGTTGCTGTCTTTTTTGTTTTACATGTTTGTTTTAGTTTTTTTTTTTAATCATACTTGCAACATGCACGGCAAGATATTCTTTTTCCGATTTCGCCGCGTGACAAGAAGTCCTTTTAACCTTTTAAATGCAAAACAACGACATGGTTTAAGAGTAAGGATTCAGGAAGAGCAACAAATAATGAAAGCAAATCTGATATCACAATCGGGTTAAAATGCTTTCACGATCTATGAACCTGGGTACGAATATTTAAAGCACGGTTATTATTCGAACGGTATCTAAAATTTTAGAATTATATTTTTCCATCATTGTAATAATGTCTAAATTTCAACTAGCAAAAATCACCAATACGCGGAAACAAAAAGAAAAGGAATTTGAGGAAAATGTAGGAATTCTTATTCCACATGTTCCACAATCGGTTAAAGAATTCTCATGGTTCTCATGTAATTTTTTATTCATCATAAGTGCGTGATAACGTTAACATTAAAAGCAATGTTTTTCTTCCTTCAACAATTCTTCAAAAATAAGAAACATTAAACAGCTTAGCTCAAATTGATCATCCACCGTTCTCCGAAAAATTCTCACAACGTCCGCAGTACAAACGGTGAGCATTAACTAAAACCAAAAATTAGCTAAAAAATATTCTCTCAATCGAATATTTAATAATTTCTTCCCAGTTTGACTCACTCGATAAAATTTGAGAATGATAAAAGTTAAAGTAACTTTGATGGCTGTGGCAATACATGTCGGATACACCTGCAGTTATTGCCAATTTCCTCGGAAACCGTGGGATATGAATATGTTATAATGATCTACTGAATGGCTAGTATAAAAGTAAGATATTGTTGGTATAGTTGTGTTCTTTTATAATTTGTTCAAATTATCCATGCTGTTACATTTGAATTATTTTTCAAATATTGTGCAAATAAAAAAAAAGGTTTGAGTGAATCAAAAAATTATGTAAAACATCGAACATCATCAATCCAAACGATAGTGACGATTTTACCGTCCACCGAAAAATATGACATCATAAAAAATCCGTCTGTGGCTACATTGTCACCAAAACATTGTTGATTATAAATCCGACTGGTTTTCGCATTATAGCTAAGTTGGTTTCTCCGACATTCTTTCGCCCATGACGATGACCAGCGTAGCGGTTTGCAAAGGAATTTGGCTTCCATAAATATCTAATATCACCATATAGCAGCAGCAAGCGCAAGCTGGTCCTTCTTGGTTCCCCAACCGGACCTCTATCTCGGACCATCTTACGCTATCGGTCTCCATCTACGGAACATTCGTATTTCGTTAAATTTGTGTACGACTGTTGAAAGCGGTGCCTATCGTCTGAGTGTTTTCTAATGAAGTTTCCTTCCACACCAAACGAGAAACAGCTATTCCGTGCTCTCGCGTGACCACGATCATTCAACGGTTTGCAAAACACAAGCTCTGAG
Source organism: Anopheles farauti No. 4 (assembly GCA_000956215.1). Lineage (NCBI taxonomy): Eukaryota > Metazoa > Arthropoda > Insecta > Diptera > Culicidae > Anopheles > Anopheles farauti No. 4. The sequence goes on from JXWZ01000632.1 coordinate 56,443, forward strand.
AGCGATCGATCGCCGGAGAGTTAAACCCAAGAAACGATCCTAACAAAATCGACGGATTTCTTCGTGCGATATACTGTCCAAATTGGCGGCCAGTTTCTGTGTGGCGGGATAGTAAATGCCGATGGAGCAGTCGAAACCTACGATTTGTGTTTTGTACCCCACATCTTACACAGGAAAATTCACTCATGCGCGCCTTTGTAGGGAGGGGAGGTGGGGATTTAAAATAACGCTAAATCCGTCCTTTAATGGCTATTTCGTCATAGAATAGTCACCCAAAAACGTAAGCTGCGTTTCATCCTTCTATATTATGGTTTCAGTTATGTGCGAGCGATTCGTTAGTAGACGAGTCGCATGCGTTCATTTTAGTGTCCTAAGACATGATCATTTCCATCCGTGACGTGCAGTGTCGCTCTCGATGTCGCAGCTCGTGTCACGTCACTTTCGTTCAACACCTCGTATGTGTGTGTGTGTGTGTATGTGCGCCTAATCTGACACGCGTGATGCTGCAAAATCTGCTCTCGCTCCGCTTGCGTGTGTGTGTGTATGTTTGGCCACTGTGAAGCGCCAGAGTAGACGCGAACCACTGCCACAGGCTTAATGTAGTATCAGTGCGAACTGTTTGGCGATCGGTCGGTGGCACAGACGGCTCTCGATTATTTCGTTCTCGTATCGCAGGTTGCAGGCGCGTTGTGTTGTGATTGCCGAACATCATCCGAGATTTGCACCTGAGTGTGACGTATGAGTTTGGCGCCTTGAAAACTTGCTATTACTTGTTAAAATATATGATTGTGAGAAAAACGATTAATTTTCTCTACAATATTTACCGCACGACGCAGAAGGGAGCACGTTTCCCTTGGAGTCAGTGAAGAAATATTAAGTGGTAAAGGTGTTATCTAAAGCCCACGAGATAAGAAGTGTGCATCACGAACCGTGCAAAGCATAAAAGGTCAAAAGTAAATCAACATCTGGATAAAATATTCCTTCAAACAATCAGTTGTGATTGTAGTAGTGCAGTGTGTATGGCAGTAACTTGGTAGTGTAAACAAAAGTGTGAAAATACAAAGTTTTATCGAAGTTCCACCGTCACATCGTCGTGGGTGTGTGTACTCGGATGGTTTCTCAATGTGTTTATTTTTTACCGACACGCCGTTCGGCAGTAACATTAGTTTCGAGTGTAAACGTGTGTGCGAAGAGAGCGCACGGATCTACAGTCTACAGATTTCAGTTTCATGTTCAGTTTGTTGGCCATATTTTTAGCCTATATGAAAGAGAAAAAAATAAATCGAATAAGACCACGGTCGTGCGGCTAGTAGACAGAACGTTAGTTCGTGTTTGGAAACGGGTGAATGGGTCGTGAAAAATGAAAAAGATAAACGTGCTTTGTTTCTTCGTGTGATTCCGCATAGATTGCGCGTGTTTCGTTTGTGATCTTCAAAATATACATATATTTTCCTATTGAAGATTAGCTTCCATGCCGATGTTCGATGATGCGTGATCGAGTAGAACAATACGCCGCCTGCTTATCTGTCAAAACCCGTATTTGGGTTGACGACGAATTAGGGCATGTGCGGTTACTTCTACTTTGGCCTGCTTTTGAGATACGAAGCTGAGGTGTTTTTCAGGGGGTCACAGCACGACCCGGGTTGGGCTCAAACGTGGCGAGCATTCTTTCGCTCCCATTCCCATTCCGTCCTGGATGTCATTAGCAGGCAACATACCCCCGAACAGGCAAACAGCGCCAGCCTTAGCTATTATTGTTCGGTCTTGAAGACCATTTGTTTACGTTTACGCCCAACGCTCAATCGCGTTTACCGCGCGATTTTTCGCACGAAACAATTTGCTTTGGCTAAATCATCGGCGCAGCGTGCGTGTGCCATATGATGATGCCTTGCAGCCGAAGGTAGGGAAGCTCTTGACCTTGGTCTCGTTCGTCGCGTGCTCGCGGGCGACGGGAAAACGGAAAACCGATCGCAGACCGCCAGTTCGAATAATGGTAGTTCGGGTGGAAAGATGTTTCCGATCAGTTCTTTTCGCTCATGCGAAGAAGCTCACCTATTTGCCTGACGATTAGTCAGAGAATTGTGAAGTTATTTTTGGGCCATACGGTAGCGCGGTTGTTTGCGATCTAGCAGCTAGAAATATTGAAAGCGATGCTAAATTAGTCGGCTCAGTGATGGATTGGAGGTGTAGAATAATAGATGGAAGTTATTATTGTTTTGATCATTGATCACGTTGCTCGTATCTTTTACCATTGATTAAAGACTGCCTTCAATGCGGTCATCGGTACACAATTATTTCCACATCCCTTCTTATGTATGCTCAGATTCTTGCCACTTTCCATGCAACGCAGTTCAGAGATCTGATCGGAATCGTTTTCATTTCCTACTGCTTAGCCTCGTGTGGTGATCGAAGGTCAAATTGTGGAATGAATACTTCGTCTTCCTCTTTTTCTCCTTTTTGTTTCATGTTCTTGCGTCGATTGCACGGTAGGTTTTCAGTTTCAGCGGTGAAAGCTAAAAATAATTTCCTTCCAAAGGTGTAACAGGTAAAATCGATAGGAGGAATTACTTTGCACGAATAGTACTCCCTTGCATTGAACTCGCTCAGTTGAAGTGAAAAGTTCAGTTTCGTCGTATTGGAAATATTTCAAGATCATGTAATCGAGTTTAAAAAAATCGATAACTTTTCCTAAAGAACGCTGCAAAAAGCTTCAATCGTACAAAACATATTTAACTGATATGTGTTTGCATGTCATAGGAAAAACCGTTTTTTTCTAATCTATATTGTTTATTTTATTAAATAAACTAACTTTTAAAAACACTTTCTTTTTAAAAATAAATTACTTTTAAAAACATAAAACTTGGGTTTTATTCCCCTGTTTGTCCAATATTATTTTTGAAGGCTCTCCTGTAGATAAATTTTTGGTAAATTAATTTTATTCATATTCAGTTGCAAAGTTTTCCAAAATATAGCTTGTTTTTCAAGTTAGGTTATAACGTAATAGAAATAAAAACAACAAACAATACAAAAAAAACATCATTGTCACACTTTGACGATTCTATCGCTCAACGACAGAATTTGACCTAATTTTCTACCACATTGAGGCGTATTTTTATTTGATTTTCAATTCACCATAAACCACACCCTACCTTCGAGCGGTTCATCCTATGACATCTTGCCGTTGTTTATTGCTTTATGCTCCATCTTCATCTCATCGATCCTCTGCCGATCGCTCGCAGACTGATCCACTCAAGTGGTGCTAAACGAGGCTGAAGGTTGCGCTGCAAATGTTTGTAGCTTTCCGGCCGTTTTATTGCAATTTTATGTACGACTCCACCAATGCTGGCGTTGGACGTCACATGAAAATTGGCTGAGAAAATGTTTTTTTGTCTTTATTTTTTATGCGCTTGTCGGCGAGATGCGTCTGCATTCGTTCTACAATTGTTGTGTGGTTGTGATCGCCGCTGGTTTGATGGCGTCATGAAGGCGATCAATATTAAATTCACACAGCGATATGTTATTTTCTTGGTATAGTGTAGGTGGTTAGTTGCTATCGAATGAAGTGGAAAATACTTCCTATGAAGTTAGACTGACGATTTATGATGGGAAACCTTGAATAAAGAAACTTTCATATAGCTCAATTTGTTTTACGTCTATCGTAACTACGAACAAGTGGCTTTTCATTAAGTTTATTATACGTTTGTTTCATTTGGTATATGATCAAATTTAAACTCTAAATAGTTTTTAGCAATGGGCGTGCTAAGATAACTTTCGTTGAAAACAGTGCTAAAGTGTGTGTTCAATATATTCACTCAAACATTCTGAACTCTAGACGCAGACACGTTCTGCTGGAAGAAGCATAAACAAACGAAAACATAAAACACAGGCAAAACATCACCATCCAACCAACACTCTTCGATTGTGCAATATTATGGCGTCTAAAATGTCCCGCAGCACACCGACGAAAGGAGTCGCCGGGGGTCGGACGGAAGGTTTCGAAGACTATTTGGGTGAGTTTAACGTCTGCTTCTTCGGCTGGGATTGCCCAATAGATGCGTGTCCCACATCTCCCCGTCTGCTGGGACCTATCGCGACGTGTTGTGGGTGGCGGACAGTTCTGAATCATTCGAAAACGCATGTTATTTATAGCATTATTTCCATCGCAAAGTTGAGTTGTTTGAAAAGTGTGTGTGTGTTTTTTTTATGGTAAGAATTCTTATTTGTGAGTAACAAGTATCGCCTCACCTGTGCTCTCCCGGATTGCATCAAGGGGCATCCGAAATTGCAACACGCTGCAACGCTTGCTCTACGTTCGACTTCCACATCAACTACGACTACGAAAAAGTTTCGGGCTCGTGCCCGTCCTGCATCACGCACTTGCACTCCAGCAAATCGACGCTTCGGAATCATTATTTGCGCATCTCTCCGCAGCCGCAAAACGTCTTGGAACGTATTAAATTGATCGGATGACACCGTAACGGGGTCGAGATGGGGTTTAAATTGCACCCTTTCCTTCCCATTCACACAGCTGTCGATATTTATAGTGTGCGGGGGAAGAGGTCCCATTGCCGCTGTCCTGTCATGCTGTTGATCTCATTTTCTAATGTCTATTCAATCGAGAGAGCTCACAGGGAAGAGAATGGCAAAATGCAATCTGAGACGTTCGGAGATGCAACAGCATGCATGCCTCTAAAAACGGGAACGAAGGTTCCGCACCATGCAGCCAACGTTAACCAATTCGGATGCTTATTTTAATGAATACAACTGTTTTGATCATGAGTTTCAATTGAAAAGCAATCCTACCACAATTGTGTTCTGTTACTGGTTTTTTTAAACAGAAAGTGTTCACGGTGCAGCGGTGGTATCGTTTACTTTCCTTATTCTACGAACCTTGGGTTTGAGTCACTTCGTCATTCCGTATGGGCCTTCTCAAGATTGCGAGAAATAAGATGACTCGCTACGTGTCCCAACGGTTGTTAACTAAATATTAAACCAGCTAATCAAGCTAACTAAATCAGATACTTAAAGCACAACAATAAAATCGAAAAAATGCTCTGACAATGTTGAAAATCCGCAATAAATGAAAATAATCTCCAATTATGATTTTTATGATAATATTTAAACATTTTTTTAAAAAAATTTATAAAAACCGTTATATTATTGTAGATCCTTACAAAGCATTTTTTATGGGTAATATAAGAAAATGTCTCCGCAATTAGTTAAATTACTCTAAATACTTCTTTTAATTTATGAATAAGAGAAATCCTGTGTTTTTTTACTAATTGTTAAATATAACAAGAACAATAAGAACAAAAGTTTCTCTCCTGAAATATTTCTCCCGATACTCTAAACATAACCAACTTATGGCAACCACCCAACAGCATACCAATATGTCAATAAGTCAATCGCGACTTACACTTATCGGTTCGCGGACTCTTATCTCGCTAACGGTGCCTGTAGCCTTCACGCATACATTGCATATCCCAAATAAACAACCAGCAGCAATGCAAGAGCGAGAGAGAAAGAGAGCTAGAGAGAGCGAAGCACAAATTTGAAGGTTGTATTTACCAAAAGCACAAATACGCACAAACACAAAGCACCGAGACTGTCTCACATTTCATTAACAAAAATCTTCTTCCACGTGCAAACCGCACCCCAAACCTCATTGCCAACCGCTGCCCGATGCGCTGAAAACGCATTCCGCTAAAGTTCGTCATCAGCAGCGTCGTCATCTTCCGTTTTGCGGTTTCTCTCGTTGTGTGGCGAACGGCGAAGAGAAATGGTGGTAAAATTCTAACTGGCACGGGTAGGGGTGTGTTGTCAGCCGCAGTCTTTGTATGCGGCAACCCGCGTATCTATTCGCGTAGACAACCATATAGCGCCAGTGTTTGCTCCAGTAAAAAAAAAAAAATAACAACGAAACTGTCCAATACACTGCCGCGCGGGTCTTGAGCGCGCCGTTGCGCGATGAGCCAGTTGCGCTGTGATCGTCACCGAAGAAGCCTGGAATTTTGAAACAAACGTTGCTTTCTTGCTTTTTGTCCCGGGCAGAGAAAGCCACTGTGGTTTGGTGTGTAGTTACTCAGTGTGACGGCAAGTGGCCGATCAGTGTCCCACCGGGTTGTTTCTTGCTTACTCAGCAGCAAACGCGTCAAACGCGTCGCCCGTAGCAAGCTAGGCTAGGGTAACATCCTATCTGGTCTGCAACTGCGCCTTCCAATGCGTGATCCAAAGATGGAAGCACTAACGTACGAGAGTGTGCAGGAGGACTGCCAAGATTTTCTCGGTATGGCAAGCAGTGAAAACTGTGTCAGCATATTTTACGATCACCAGATTGACTGATGATCGTGTGACTCAAATTGACAGACTCTCCCGTGACGCGCGCTGCATTATTTATACCGTTTTTTGCTAATAATGTTTTTTTCTCTTTTTCCCTCTCTTCCACAGACGCCCTACTTGCCGACCTTCAGAACACGGTTCCCGGGCATAATCAGCAGCACGGCGGTGGTTCATCCGTTCCCGGATACGGTAGCCTAAATGGAGTCCGGAACAAGCAACAGACGAGTCCCGTTCCGGTAGGTCCTCCGGAAAGAAAAAGTTACTCTCAATATAGCACCTCAAATCGCAACCTCCGCCGAGAGTGATGTTCAACCGATCGATGCTTTTGCTCACAACGAAAGTGCATACGAGTCCATTTACGCCGCAACAAACGAACTCTGCAAACGATGCAACTCTCGTGTAGATGCGCGCGCATTACCCCGATCCACTATCATCCTACCCGCAGACGCGCACGTTGCAGTTGCAGTTGTCTTTCTTTTCGGTTCTCTTTTTGATTGGCCCGGGTGGCTTCCGTCTGAGTCAACGCTGCAGAAAACGCGTGTGTTTGTATCGCTTTGCGCTTGGTGCAACGAGCGCATGAATGAGTATGTGAATGACTTGAAGCTGGCGTTTGCGCCTCTTCGAAACGTGCGCCCCTGGTAGCGTACTTACATCGAGTCAGCAATACCGGTGGTCAGTTGGATGCGGCACATGATGAACGAAAAAAAAGTTCCAAACCTCCACTCGTTCTTACTTTCTCACTCTCTCTCTTTGTCTGTTGTCTTACAATTGTTAGAGTCGGTGGTTGTTGAAGCGTTCATACTCGTGTTAAAATGACGCTCTCTGGTGCAAAGTTGCATGGTGCAATCGTCAGTAACATATTCGCAAAACATGTCTTTCTTTGCACTTATAGTTTACTACGCGTCGTGTTATTGATGATGGTTGGTTGGCTAAATGAACAGTTCAAGTTGTATTTAATTGCCGACTTTGCAACTGCGAATAATTGTTTTGTGATTTATATTTAAACACTAGTAGTGTAAATCAGGTGTAAATAAGTGTTATCATCTTCACCGATAAGATTATCGGTGTTATCATCTTCACCGTATCCGTTCTCTAGTGACGATAAGTGATAATGTCGTTAATACGTTACTGTTAGTCGAAGCCACCGTGTTTTGCGAATCATCATCATCATTTTTGTGAATCATCTAGACGGCCTTTCCCGATGCCGCAAAGTAGACCATTTCGTCTAGATGTCGTTGATCGTACATACCGTATTCACTTCGCTGAAATTAGACAGATTTTACGCATAAAATTGGATAGAGGCATGAAGGCAATGACGAATGAACTTTAATGTTTGCACACCTTTGATGATGGACGTGCGATAGTGAATAAATCTGTCACTATAGTGACAGCCAGTTGGATGTGCTCCAATCTCGTCAATTTGCTTTGAAGAAGGCGGGCGAAATAATTGCTTTCATTTCTACAACTAATTGCCTGTTGCATATACTTGCATATGTTAAGAAAGAATTTTATATAAGTTACTTTTTAGGTAAATGCATTTGAATATTTCATTTATTAAAAAAAAGTAAATTTCACTTGGAACAATCCAATCACAGTTTATTTAATTCAATAATGGTAATATAAAATTTATTTGTATTTCCAAAAACATTAAATCGGCTTAGCAGTACGTCATACTGACAGTGGTCCATTGACTTTTTTGTTCTCAGGGCATTTCCTCCCTGTTCCTCCCTGTAAATTTCACTTGGATCAATCCAATCAGAGTTTATTTAATTCAATAATGGTAATATAAAATTTATTTGTATTTCCAAAAACATTAAATCGGCTTAGCAGTACGTCATACTGACAGTGGTCCATTGA
>JXWZ01000633.1:0-15238 GCA_000956215.1 Anopheles farauti No. 4
CCATCTTCCAGCTGCTTTCCGGCGAAGATCAGACGCTGCTGATCTGGAGGGATGCCTTCCTTATCCTGAATCTTAGCCTTCACGTTCTCGATGGTGTCCGATGGCTCCACCTCCAGCGTGATGGTCTTTCCGGTCAGAGTCTTGACGAAAATCTGCATGCTTAAGCTGTAAAAATAATAAATTGTTATAATTAATAATCCTGTTAGGCAATGTTTTTCGCATAATTCATGGATGAAGCTAGTCTTTTTCGTAACATTGCATCATGTCGCAAACAATATTAGAGCATTAGTATGACGCAAGCTTGGTAAAATTATTTCATCCTATTAGCATTCCCCTCTCTCCACCCACAATTGAGTCAACAGCTGAGTGTAGAATAAAAAAAAAACACTATCACTTTATGAGTAGACCAGCAATCGAGAATTATCTGGAAACGCAGTAGGAGGTTCATTCGTGAGTCAAGGGAAACTTCACAGTTCTGACCATCCCTGACCTAACTGATACTAAAAATAACTGTATGACGAAATCCTATACAAAAGTACGTAATCCACCTAGCAAACGATCTCAAAACAAGGTAACATTTGAAGATCTCGAGGGTCTGGGGCTTTCACAGAGCAAAATTAATTTAAATATTTAAAAAAAAATTAAACTATTCTTTTTTTGTTTAGCTACAGTCAACCCTGCGTGACGGTATATAATTTTCAACATGTATATTCATAGCCTCCTAGCTGCGTCATGCATCGCCATTGTATGACATGGCTTCATTTATTCGTAACAACAGCGATTATTTTCACTTATAGAGCTATTATTAGATTTCAAGAAGGAATATTTTCATGAATCTGTAAAATGCGCAGCTCTTCCTGTGGCTATATTTTCACATCGTAAAACAATCAATGCACAAACACATATGACTTTGCTTCATCAGAAAGGTATTACAAACTCGGTAATTTGGGCACGAACGTAAATCGATAAAGTTACATTTAGTTCTACTGATTTAAGCAATAACAGAATCGTGAAAGTCGAGGAATTTCAACCATTTTATTATTAGAATTGAAAAATTTTCCATTTTTGTATCTAGCTATCTATCCTAAGCCACTTCACTAATATATAGCACCTCATCTTCTTTGAGTTTGCTCAACACAGATAAGTACGTTCTCTATCATTTTGCTTAACGTTTAGCACCAAGTTCAGCACTTTACTTGTTTCACAACTAGGCCAGCAATTTGATAAAGTCACTTATTACTCACAATTACCTTTTTATTGAAACTGTATATTGATATTCGGTTTTCACACTTCGCACAAAATCCACACTGCTTGATCTGCGCGTTATGATGCTCTTTATATACCAATCACAAGAACAAGGGTTGTGCGTCGTTGACACTTGAAGGGTTTCGTGTAGAAGAGGGTTGGAAGGGATAGTGACAGTTTGTGAGCAAGGCAAACTGATTGATGGATTATTTACTACCATAATAAGTTTGACTCATATTGCTGTTTCCTGTCTTTACATTGTAAATAAATTTGGTCTTCAAGAAGTACCCAAATATCTGAAGAAAACCAAAAAATACTATGCAAAAATTGAAACAAAAAGCAAATAAAACCGTTAAATTCAAATTGTCGTCTCGCAAGCTGTCAAATAAAGAAAGGTCGAATTTACATCAAATGGTCGAGATAGGGTTGGGATGATAAAAACATTTAATAGAAGTTTCTAGCTAAATTCGGCGATTTATTTTTTAAATCATATCATTCACGTGAACATTTATTAAATCAATTATTTTTCACGAATATTTTCTAATCTGATCATGGTTTAATTTCAACAAAAAAAGATCAAGATAAAATTTATTAATCAAGATGAATAACAGGTCAGATGTGCCGAAGATGAAAATATCATTTTATCGTTTTTTATCTCCAGATTATTTTTAGACCTTTTCTAAGCAACTCCACGCGTTTTTTTTTCACCACCGTTTCTATAACACCAGTTAATTCTGCGATTTTTGTTTAAAATTGTCCATTTATTAATCAAAATTCATTAAAATATTATATTATTGTTTTTCCTTAATAGATCGCTTTTAGTTAGGGCGTTGCATTTTTTCTTAAGCTGAATAATTTAAAATGCCACCTTTGAGCCGTAGTACAAGATGAATGGTTGATCCCTTTATGATACTATATTCTTGCAGCTGCCGACCGTCCTCCAATTGCTTGCCCGCGAAGATCATTCTTTGTTGATTCGGTGGGATTTCCTCCCGTTCATCGATCTGTTTCTTGACACTCTCAACTGTAGCTTCGGGTTCCGTGTCAACGGCAATCGTTTTTCCGGTCAACATTCTAACAAAGACTTGCATACCACCTTTCAGACGCAGTACTAGATGGATAGTAGACGCCTTGATAATACTATAATCTTGCAGTTGACGTCCGTCCTCTAGCTGCTTGCCGGCGAAGATCATGCGCTGCTGGTTCGGTGGAATCTCTTCCCGTTCATCGATTTGTTTCTTTACGCTTTCAACCGTTGCTTCGGGTTCCGTGTCAATGGCTATCGTCTTGCCCGTCAGCATCCGAACGAATATCTGCATACCTCCCTTCAATCGCAGCACCAGATGCATCGTCGATCCATGCTGGATGTTATAATCAGAGATAATTCGGTCATCGTTCAGCTGCTTGCCAGCAAAGATGATACGCTGTTGGTCGGGCGCAATTCCTTCGCGTTCCTCTATTTTGCTTTTGATATCTAGCACCGTTTGCGACGCGATGACATCGAGGGTTATCGTTTTCCCGGTGAGGGTTTTCACAAAAATCTGCATGATTGCTTCCAGCACCTAACTTAAAGAAAAAAAGGGTTTAATTTCATTCTACAACAATTACCTAGACATTGCCGTTGCATCATATACTAATTGCACAAACAGCTAAGATCATGTTTGAATATTCTTGGCATTAGTCAACGATCATGCTTTCGCTTCCGCCCCAAGAGTAAAAGCGTCTTTGTCTTTGAGTATTTTTATGATGGATGATCGTGATCACTATCGCCGTACAGACAGGTACGTCACGCGTTGCAGAAGTAATGATGTTAAAAATAAAAGTTCGTTGTTAATCGTAGCAGGCTACAAGGGATGGATTCGTTGCACCGTACTTCGCACACATACACGTGTACACCCCCACATGATGACTGTCTCGTCTGTGATCTAGATGCGCCCGCATTGCTTCGTTTGAATGAAATGATGATGATCATTACGGCCACAACGCGAAAAGGGAAACATGAACAATGCCTATTACTGACTAACACGGCCGGTTTCTGTACACTACTCACTATCGCTTTTCCACTATATGGTTCCAAGCCAATGAACCGAACTGAGCGCACTTGAGATGAAACTTTGAGATGAAGTTTAAGAATGATGCAGCATCGAACTGAGCCCAATCTATTCTTTTCTAGAGCTTTTTATAGCGTGATGCAAAAGCGTCGCACGCATCGCCAGATTAGATTTAGAAAAAGGTTGCGTGTTCTACTGCTCGGAATGCTCTTGAATGTCCTTTGGCTGTACTGTTGTTTGTGATTAGAGCGATTGCGTCCAAACTGTTTCCGCGTTTTTTGCATACTGTTTTTGTATGCCAAACGAATGTTTCTAACAAACTGCTAGCAAATGTAGCTGATTAAAGTAACTAAAGTATGCTATTAATAACAAGCTAATTAAGCAACTAACTCATAAAATTTTGATAATTTACATTTATTTTACACTTATGGATGAGTAATTATTTGTCTATGATTAAATTGCTAGATAGTATTGTTGACGGCTTTTTGTTAGCGTTTGCAAAGATAATGTAGTCACGCAGAATACGTATAAAAAAATATTTGTTTAGCACAGGTATACGGACCTGGACTAACTGGTCGTGACGCATCAGATGGGACGTTGACTCTCGTGTTGGCATGTCAATTATTTGTTTGCGATCAAAGTCAATGCCAATTGGTTGGTGGTTTTTGTCTTTCGATTTTATTTTGGCAACAATACAACAATCGTTTGTTTGTCTACAATTATGTCACACACAGTGCGATCGATGCTATAAAAACCTTCGATCAATGCTCGTACGATTCAAACAAGCAGGTGTCCTTAAGAAGTGCTAGCGTTTACTATCGCGTTGGATTGTTTAGATCAGATCGAAAGGTAAGCACGCTGCCAGATACATAGAGTGGTAAGGATTTAAAGCTACTGAACAGTTTCAATTTCAGCTAGCATCATGCAGATCTTCGTGAAGATGTTGACTGGCAAGACCATTGCCGTTGACACGGAACCGGAAGCAACGGTCGAGAGTGTCAAGAAACAGATCGACGAGCGGGAAGAAATTCCACCGAACCAGCAGCGCATGATCTTCGCCGGCAAGCAGCTGGAGGACGGCCGTCAGCTGCAGGAGTACAGCATCATCAAAGGATCTACCATTCACCTAGTCCTTCGTCTGAAGGGTGGTATGCAGATCTTCGTAAAGATGTTAACCGGTAAAACGATTGCTGTAGACACGGAACCGGAGGCTACAGTTGAGAGTGTCAAGAAACAGATCGATGAACGTGAGGAAATTCCGCCAAACCAGCAGCGCATGATCTTCGCCGGCAAACAGCTGGAGGATGGTCGCCAGCTACAGGAATACAGCATTATCAAGGGCTCTACTATTCACCTTGTACTACGTCTCAAGGGTGGTATGCAGATCTTCGTAAAGATGTTGACCGGTAAAACGATTGCCGTAGACACAGAGCCAGAGGCAACGGTTGAAAGTGTTAAGAAACAGATCGACGAACGCGAGGAAATTCCACCGAACCAGCAGCGTATGATCTTTGCCGGCAAGCAGCTAGAAGATGGTCGCCAGCTACAGGAGTACAGCATCATAAAGGGATCTACTATTCATTTGGTGCTACGTCTCAAGGGTGGTATGCAGATTTTTGTAAAGATGTTAACGGGCAAGACGATCGCTGTAGACACAGAACCTGAGGCAACGGTCGAAAGCGTCAAGAAACAGATCGATGAACGTGAAGAAATCCCACCGAATCAGCAGCGCATGATCTTCGCGGGCAAGCAATTGGAGGATGGCCGTCAGCTACAAGAGTATAGCATTATCAAGGGATCAACGATTCACCTGGTTCTTCGGTTGAAAGGAGGATTGGAGCTGCTTGATTGAACTAGGATGAATGTATTCAAGACCAAGCACAGCGAACACCATGTCTGACATACTAATCAGCAAACAAAGCAAGCAAACTGCCACAATAAAAAACACACCTATTAAAACATTTTCATACGAGACACAACTCACAGCTATTAAGTGTTGGGCATTTGATGCTGAACAGAAAAATAAATCCTTTTGTTGAATAAAATGAGTACTGAAGATAAAGTTTTATTAATGAAAGAAAACTGTCAGTTTAAAAGTTCCCCTCGACTCCAATCGTCATGATGCATTTGTTATGTCAATTGTCAAACCGGCGTGCGGTTGGTCTTTTGTTTTTGTTTACAAAATGTTTTTGCGATCAGGCGTGCATATTTCTCGCTGGTGCGTTTTCCGCGATAACGTGCGATATTATGCTGGAATATATCAGAAAAACCCACAACTCAAACCAACCACTGCAACGGTGGAAACGGTTAAGGCCAAACTTGCTACCAGCAATACACCGACCGCGGATGAATGGAAACACATTCGACTGAACATCCTGAACGAGCGAAGGTTTAACAATAATAACGTGGACAGCGTAGTGCTGGGACTGTGTCCTAATTTACGTATCGGGAAATCCTACGTTGCTTATCTGAAAGCGCAAGGGATTGAAATTAATCTGGCCATTGTTGGAAAACTGCTTCGGTTGTACCGGCTGAAGGAAGATAAACTCGATGAAGAAGATTTGTCCGAAATTTGGCGAATGTACAGTGAGTTGCGTGAGCAGAACCCTATCCTCGATGCGAGTACATGCGAGCATGCAATCAATGCACTCACGCTAACCAAACACTGGAGGCATTGTTTGGAGCTGCTAGAAATGATAAAAATCAGCGGAACACCGGACAGTTCATCGTACAACTGCATCGTTACGAAAGCATTCCAATCGGGAGATGCACATACGGGATGGTCGTTGCTTGAAGAGATGTGTGATAATAAACGTCTTCCGAATGATGATAGCTTTTTGGCGTGGTTGGACTACAGTTACCGACGAGATGATAAAAATTTCTCAAAAAATCTTGAACGAATGTTGCACTTTACCGAAGAACACTCCGTGTTTCTGTCGAAGCGCGTAGGACAAGAGTTGATCCGCTTACCAGTCGAGCTTGGAGTTAGTGCACACGCAACTCATATTACGGACAGTGGAAAATGCTCGCACTGCAAGGGCAACCTTGCAAGCATCGTCGTTACAGACGATCAGTTCCAGGCATTGCGAGAAAAATTCCTTCAGTCAGTACTTATCAACAGGGAAATATTTAACCGCACCACGCCGGAAGAGCTGAAACGTTTCCAAACGTGCCTAAAAAAAACGATCCCATACGATGTGGTAATTGACGGGCTGAATGTGGCTTTCTCATCGGGAAATCAGAAGAATCCTACCGTGTACGCGCAGCAGGTTGCCGCTGTGGTTCGACACTATGTGCGACAGAAGAAACGGGTGCTGGTCATCGGAAGACAGCACATGGACAAGTGGCGCTCGAAGGAGATGAAGTACATCCGGGAGAATAGCTTTCTGTTTCTAACAGAGGATCTGTACGTATGAATAATATATGAAGTAAGGCGATTGGCAAAATGTAATACATTGCTTACCTAATTCTAGTTCCCAAGATGATCCTTTTCTGTTGTACGCGGCGTTGGAGAGCGGCCCAAAGACGGATTTCTTCTCCAGGGATCTGATGCGAAAGCATTCGTTTATGCTTGGCGATAGTTTGAGTGGTGTGTTTAAACGATGGCAACAGGAACATCAGTACTCGCTACTATCAATCATGCCTGAGGGACGTGTATTGATCAAGGATCCGTTCAAGTATGAACTGTACGCGCACAAGTCTTGTGATACCAATCGCTGGCATGTGCCCCTCATGGAGTGTGCGTATCGAATTCCCAAAGTAGAGAAGCAAAACGATTGGCTGTGTTTGAGCCTAGTGTAATAGAGATTGTAGCGTAGGAAGGTAGAATAAATTATGAGAAGAAATAGCTTTTTTTGACTACTCAAACGTACATTTCGACACATTTGCTCATATGACTGTTGACAGCTGAGTTTGACAGATGCCGGTTTGTTTACATATGAATAAAACAATAACAATACCGGGTCGCGATGTACGTAGTGAAACCTTTACCTAAAGGTAGATTAAAACAGCTTTTACTGAGGGGAAACGCTGCTGTGGCGTCAACTCAACCAGATGATCCAATCAACGATGAAAGACAAGAAGCAACTTCGTCCCGTCAGTGCATCAAACAGTTTATTCCAATTACAACTTCCGCATCGCAACATGATCAAGAAGCTGAAAGCGATTCTGATACGAGCAGTGTTGATGACCACCTAGTCGATCCTGATAAACTAAATTTGAATGAACCATTCTTCTACCCTTCGTTCAAAAGTCAATCAGTCTGTGATAAAGATGAGCTGTGCGATAATGCTTCCGATAGTGATTGTCTCGTTTCCGATGCCGACGCGGTTGGTGAGGATGATCGAATGCATGAAATATTCTCACAGGTATCCGATTATCAACGGATGGTAAAGGAAGCAACAAACATTTGCTATGAAACGGTGGAGCGAAGGAAGAACGAGCTAAACGTTACCCAGGGAACACAAAATGATATCAGCGACGTTCCGCTTTTGCTTACCCAAACGGAGGGTCTTGGATATCCTGGTGTGACAAACGACGGCGAACCTGACTGGCATCATGTGGCCGAAGGCAATAATCCATCGAAAGAGATCAGCAACATTGAAATCGTCGTATCCAACAACTCCCACAAATCCGTTCGTGTGCTGGATATTGCCGAAAGTCTTAAACGGCTGGAACGAGAGCGTATTCGCAAGTTGTGTTTAGCGACACACAAAGTACACCTGATGTTGCTTTTGGAGTGTGGAAATGGGATCAATGATATCTTGAATCTTAGCCTGGTTCAGTTTCCTTTCCAGTTGTACGATCTGATCGCAAATAGCGATCTTTCCATGTCGTCCAACGAAATAAGTTTCGATTTTATACAATCTATAATGATGTATTATAAAAATGTGATGAAGCTCTCTACTAACAAAAGCCGTGCACCTACTTTTAAACCTTTTAAAGCTATCCCAAGTGAACTCACTTGTCGTGAGGCATCGTGCAGGAAAATGTTGAACATAATGCTTCTACTCTTGCTACGATTTTTGGGCGTTCGCACAAGACTTGTCTTCAATTTGAACGTGGTACCGAAGCATCCTCCAGCCGTAAAAGCGGTCCCGAAAGTAAAACTAAAACAGCAAGCTACGTCTACACTCGATGGTGCGTGTCGGTATGGCAACGTACCGCTTACAACGGCGGAAATATTGAAACGCAAGCCAGAGATACAACAAATGTTTCAGCTATCGCAACTCGATGGTGCAGATGATAGCGATGTGGAGGAAATATCTTGCAAAAAAATGCGCATTGAACCTTTGTGTAGTAAGCCTCGTTTGTGGAAGTTAAAATTACGGAACAGCAATGTTATTACATACAGCACTCCCAAACCAAAGCAGTCGGAAAATTCTGACGAAGAAGCGAAACCGCCCTCAACCCATATTCGATCCAAATATTTCCGTACAAAACCGGTTTCGAAACAATCTTCGTATCCAACGAAAACGAGCACTGGTGTATCTAAATTCGCGAAGCTGTTAATGGGAAGGTCAACTCCGGCATCGATTTCTGGCCCAAATGCGAATAAAAAGGATCCAAAGAAAAGAACGCGCGAGTTGGACATATGGATGGAGTGCTATCTCGAGAAAGAACGTCGTTGGATCGTCGTCGAGGCAGGGTTGGGCGAATTAGATTGTCTGGAAGGGATAATCGATCGTATCCTTGATCCACCGGTGTACGTGTTTGCCTGGGAAGCGGATGGAACAATCGTCGACGTATCGCAACGCTACCGATGGCGCAATGTACAGCTTGCTTTGAAGCATCAGGTGGACGCAAAGTGGCTGAAAAAGGCTCTTACCCGCTATCGTCCTCGGGCATTAAATGAGGCTCATCTGCGGGAACAGCTGGAATTTCGGCAGCTTAAGCTTCGTGCACCTATGCCGAGCACCATACAACAGTGCGTACTTTGGTGCTTTGACAAATGGTTGCTGAAAGTGAACTAACACTACCAATCTATATTTCAGGTTCAAAAACCATCCATCGTATTGTTTGTGCCGTCATTTGCAAAAATTTCAAGCTATCTACCCACCGGACGCACCACCGCTGGGCTTTATCGATGGAGAACCGATCTATGCTCGCGAGTGCGTGCAAACGCTACATTCACGCGAAGTTTGGCTACGGCACGCAAAAGTCATCCGTCAGTACGAGCAACCATACAAGATCGTGCGGTCGAAGCTACGGCGCCAACAGTCAGATCTGGAGCTGTTCGGGTACTGGCAGACGGAAGAGTACATCCCGCCCGAACCGATCGACGGTATCGTTCCACGGAACGCGTATGGAAATATAGAGATTTTCAAGGAATGCATGCTACCGAAAGGCACGGTCCACCTGAAGCGTAAGTAAAGAGTTTCAACGATTGGGCGGATGGACTCCTGGAATGAATGTTTCCTTTCCAGAATACGGGCTATCGGCCATCTGCCGCAAGCTGCACATCGACTATGCCGTCGCCGTCGTCGGCTTTGGGATACACGCAGGCGGGAATCACCCGATATTCGATGGGATTGTCGTTTGCGAAGAACATCGCGATCGTTTGCTGGAAGCGTGGGAGCGACATCAGGATGAAGCGGTGCGGAAGAAGCAGGATAAGAAGCAAATGGTGGTGTTGAAGAACTGGGCGAAACTGGTAAAAGGGTTGGTCGTGCGCACGAGGTTAAAGAACAAGTATAACTTTGATGGGATGTAGCAAAAAGTGTTAAAAATTTATTGTTTAATAAATGTTAAATTGTTTGACGCTGGGCAAGGTTCCGTGTTCGGTACGAAAAGTGAATAAACGCAACATCGTGAGATCTAAGAGCTAGAGTTTGAAGTACTATGCTTTAATAGCCTTGTAACGAGAATGTTATGAGGGAGATGAAGGAGATATTGAACGATGGAACTGCAATCACAACTTCGCTACGACGTCACTCGCACAAAACTTCAACTGCCACGTGCTGGTCGTTTTAACTCCACGGATTCATTATCTTCTGCCTTACGCTCTGTAAGGTCCATTCATCGCGACAAATCCATAACGAGCTGAGCAAACCTTCCTAGAGGATGCAGCAGGTTGCGCCATAAACAGATCCGATTACGAGGATCATATCTTGACACGCTAATCCGCCGATGCGAGTGTTGTTTCTGGCGGAAAAACACTTCACCAGCCAGAGCAACGAATATCGGCGTGCAGTACGCACACTTTCGTTCACACGACGCGTCGCAAAGATGGGTACGTCCGGGCTGACCGTGGCCGAGGTGAGCGAATCGCTGCAGCGTTTCGGTGTCGCGGACTACGTAGTATTCGTCGCCAGTCTACTGATTTGTGTCGTGATCGGTGTGTACTTCGGCTGGAAAGATTGGAGGTTTCAGCGTAAGCGAAGGCAGAACGTGCGACGGGGATCGGAGGCCCTCAACTACCTGGTCGGGGGAAGAAAGATGAAAATCTTCCCGGTGGCGATGTCATTGATCGCGAGCTTCATATCCGGGATAGCGGTGATGGGTGCGTCCACGGAGACGTATCTGCACGGGACGCAGTTCTGCTATATCTTTACCGCGATCCTGCTGATGGCGGTTAGCATGAACTTTATATTTCTGCCCGTGTACCAAGGGCTGGAAATAACGTCGGCGTACGCGTACCTGCAGCTGCGGTTTGATCGAAGGATTAGGCTGCTTGGATCTGGACTCTTCACCCTGGCAACGGTGAGAAGCTCGACTTTGTTCAGTATTTTTATGACTCGGCGTAAGCAATTTCTATTTCGTACTTCTCTTCAGTTACTTCATCTTCCCATCGTTATTTACGTGCCCGCTTTAGCTTTCAATCAAGTGTCTGGAGTTAATGTACACATCGTTTCGACCAGCGTTTGCTTGGTGTGCATATTTTACACGTTAGTGGTAAGTGGTACAACTACACTCCAGAGTAGATTTAAACAGACAAAAAGGTACAGAGAGAAAATTGCTTCATTAGGGTGGCATAAAAGCAGTCGTATGGACGGACGTGATACAAATGTTCATCATGATCGGTGCTTTGATCCTGATCGTCGTAAAAGGAACGGCGGACATTGGAGGTGTGGGTGTTTTGATCGAGAGAAACCTGGCAAGTGGACGAATTGAACCGCCCAAGTATGCGAAAAACGAACCCTATTGAAGTAGCATCAGGCTGCTTTAAAGATGTTTTTCTTCTTCTTCTTCTTCAAATCTTCTAGCTTCAGCGTCGACCCTACAGAGCGTCACACAATCTGGGCCATCTTTATCGGCGGCGGCAGCTTTTGGATGGGCAAAAATGCGATCCACCAGATGATGATCCAGCGCTATCTAGCGTTACCGACGTTCCGTGACGCACAGAAAGCCCTCGTATGCTTCACGGTTGGAATAATACTGCTCCTGATGACCTGTTTCTACAACGGGCTCCTGATATACGCCACCTTCCACGACTGCGACCCACTGACGACGGGGTTGGCAAAGGCGAAGGATCAACTGCTGCCGGTACTGTTGATGAAGGTGCTTGGTAGCTATCCCGGGTTGGCGGGGTTGTTCATCTCCGGTATCTTCAGTGCGTCGCTAAGCTCACTTTCGACGGGCTTGAACTCCCTGTCGGCGATCGTGTTGGAAGATTTCGTGAAACCGTTCGCTGGGCAGTCGCTGAGTGAGCGCAGTACCCGGTACATAATGCGCGGAACTGTGCTCGGGTTTGGACTTGTCGCCGTTGTTCTCGTCTTGGTGGTCGAGAAGCTCGGTACGGTGCTGCAGTTGTCGATGAGCTTGGTCCCGATATCCTTGGGACCATTGTTGGGTCTTTTCCTGCTTGGAATGCTGCTGCCGTGGGTTGACTCTCATGTAAGGGTGTAAGATTGAAACTGATTTCTATGAGGATATCTAAATACTACTGATATTATTCGACAGAGCGCGTTCGGTGGAGCTATCAGTGGATTGATCACTATGTCGTACATCGTCATACGGGCACAAATCGCAGTAGCCGCAAAGGAAATGCCAATCGCAGCGAAACCCGTATCGGTGGAAGGATGCGAGTACACGTTCGAACTACCAGCAGCGTACAACACCTCGTCAAGCCTGCCAACCCAGCCGGAAGTGGAAAAATCTTTGCATCATGTGTCGTACCTGTTCTATACCTTCATCGGTGCCGCTACGACCGTTCTCGTCGGATCCATCTTGGCCACTCTCTTACGGCGTCAGGATCCAAACAAACTGGATCCATTGCTGGTTGCACCGTTCGTTAGGAGGATCTATTTCCCGGACACGGTTCCGCAGAAGATTGTCAATACGCATCGGTTCAATAAACAAGATACACAGCTGTAGATGTATGATGGTGTGATGGTGATGGTTTGCGATTAGCATAGTGTCGTCATGAGGTACGCTGCTTAATCATATCGCGATCGGTGGCCGATTACTCGCGTAGGTGATGATGACGATCAAAAGTCAAGAGGTTGGCTTATCACGTTTCTCTTGTCGCTTCCGTCTTTGGGTTGGCGGTTATGGCCGCACTCGTGGGACATCGTTGACTTAGCGGCATTATTTATGCATCTTCTCCGGCGCTTATCTCTTGGTGCTCGCAAGTAACCACCGAACATTGTCGTGTAAGACGCTATTGGGTCATTCTTTGTCAAACTGCATCGGAACGTTGTGCTGGTCAGTGGTAGAAGTGAGTGGTGTACCGTAGCATCCAACGATCATTTGTCACGTGGCTGGTGAGGTTAGTTAATACTGTAGCTTCCACTAGTTTAGCACAATTCAACTGCCAGTGCAAACGAAAAAAAAAAATAAATAAATAAATGGGTCCCCCGTTAGGGACTTTAGCGACAAACAGATCGTAAATCTGCGTTTTCCCAACCCAAACTACGTCACGGTGACGATTGTACGATAAAGTTGGCTTATCATTGTTTACCGCTGTCGGGAAAAATCTGGCCATTCGTTATCGGCAATAATTTACTGTCGTCCGCTTCCTATCACGCTATAAGAGTGCCTTACCATCTGTGGCGCGCTTCGAATGGATGTCAGTCGGTAGATCCTCGGCCCGTCGGACAGGTGTGCGTGTGCGTGACCAAAGGATCCACGGGTGCAACGACTTTGGAAGGATGACCGATGCTGGCAGTACGGTTTCTCCGCCAATCGGCGGTCCGCTTCCCAAACCGAGTGTTGAAGATATCAGCCTGTCTCTGCAGCGTTTCAACTGGTCCGACTACGTGGTGTTTGTGCTGATGCTGATCAGTTGCATGGTGATCGGAGTGTTCTTCGGCTACAAGGACCATCAGAAGCACAAACGACAGAAACATGCGCGCCGCGGTTCGGAAGCCCTCGACTATCTGGTCGGTGGACGAAAGATGAAAATTATCCCGGTGTCCGTATCGTTGGTGGCGAGCTGGATTTCCGGCATCTCGTTGCTGGGAACGTCGACGGAAATCTACGTGTACGGTGTGCAGTACTGCTACATTGTGACCGCCGTGGTACTGATGGGACTCATGATGAACTACATCTTTCTGCCAGTGTTTCATGAGCTACAGATCACCTCCGCGTACGAGGTTCGTGTTTTGATGGTGAGCATGGTGAAAGTGGTACTCTTGCGCTAACCTTGTGTCTTGTTCTTCGCCAGTATCTACAGATGAGGTTCGACAAGCGTATGCGGCTAGTGGGTTCGATACTGTTTACTCTGGCTAGTGTAAGTGAATGTATGCCGTTGTCGGAAGATAGTTGTAACTATATACAAATTTTGACCACGTGATTTTTTATCCATAGATCTTATGGTTGCCAATCGTGATCTACGTCCCAGCACTTGCATTTAATCAAGGTAGGTTCGATTGCTTCTAACGATGAGATCAATATATTGTTGAAACTCTTTTTGTTATGCTTTCAGTTTCTGGAGTCAACATTCACGTGATTACCCCCATTGTTTGCTTGGTTTGCATCTTCTACACCAGCTTGGTAAGTTTTAGTGGGTCGACTAGAGCCTTGGAGCTCTTTAACACGCCAACTTTTGTTCTCATCCCAAGGGTGGACTTAAAGCTGTCGTGTGGACGGATGTTATTCAAACAGCAATCATGGTTGGAGCGATGATCATAGTTATCATCAAGGGTACGGCCGACGTTGGTGGGCTTGATGTGGTGATCGAGAGGAATTCAGCCGGTGGCAGGTTCGAAGCGCCAAAGTATGTCGATTGCCTTTGGTCGAATTAAAAACCGAACACTTACCAAGTATTGTCCGTTTCTGTCAGCTTCAATCCCGACCCCACGGAGCGCAACACATTCTGGACGCTGCTGATTGGAGGCACCTTTTTCTGGACGTCCACGAACTCGATCAACCAAAACATGATGCAACGCTATTTGTCTCTGCCGTCGTTGAATTCCGCCCGTAAAGCGCTGGTACTGTTTCTCGTCGGTACGACCACCCTGTTGGCGATGTGTTGCTACAACGGGCTGCTCATCTTCGCCATGTACCACGACTGCGACCCGCTGTCTACGGGGCTAGCGAAGGCGAAGGATCAGCTGGTGCCGTTGCTGGTGATGGAAGTCCTGGGCGAGTATCCCGGACTGGCCGGGTTGTTTGTGGCGGGCATCTTCAGTGCCGCCCTGAGCTCACTGTCTACCGCACTCAACTCGCTGTCCGCCATTGTGCTGGAAGATTTCTGCAAGCCGTTCGTTTCGAAACCGCTGACCGAGACGCAAACGCGCTACATTATGCGCTTCACGGTGCTTGCGTTCGGTGCGCTCGCCGTTGTGATGGTGTTCGTCGTCGAGAAGATGGGCGCCGTGCTGCAGCTGTCGATGAGTTTGGGGCCGGTTACGCTCGGTCCACTGTTTGGATTGTTCCTGATGGGTTTCTTCTTCCCGAGGATCAACGGAAGTGTAAGTGTGCCAGGTAATTGGCAATCGGTTCGAAGTCATCCTAACCACGTTCGTACACCCTTTTATCACCCAGTGCGCCATCGTCGG
>JXWZ01000634.1:0-11438 GCA_000956215.1 Anopheles farauti No. 4
AAAACTTTTTGAAAGCAAATTCTGTAGTTATCGATTGAGATGAAGATGTAGTCAAAGTTCGATGCATTGATTCGATGCAGAATATCTTGAATCTCGAGTTTAGTTGGTAATGCATTGCTTAATTCTGTTGGCTTAATTTTTGTAGGTTCTTGTCGAGATTGAAAGCAGAGAATATAACGAGCTGTCACCAGCGGTTGAAAATATAACTGCTGCACCCCGGAAACGTAAAAAGGTAGGTGAAAATTAACGACAGATATTTATTATGCTTTCACAATAACTTTGAGTTTGATACTACGTTTCTAAAATCTTTTCAGGATTCTCCCAGTCCGATCGCGCTGGAGCCATGTGAAGGCAACAGGGCTGCAGTACTTTCGCTTCTAGTCCGGCTGCCAACGGGTTGGTTATTGCTCTTATCCCAATAGCCAAAGCTCATCCAAACCTAATTATCTCGTTTGTTTTACCTCCCTCAGGTGGCCTTCAGCATTCTCCTCCTGGTCAATCGGCAGGTCTTGCCGTCGCAAGTGCATTAGTAACGTTAGGAAACCCACGACGCTCGTCGATAGAACATCCGAAGGAACCTAAGACTAAGCGTAAGCAGAGCCAACACCCTGATAGTTGTATATAAGTGTATCATGTATATGTGTACCTTCCCCACCCTCTCCCACTCCCCACTCATTCCATCACGGACGACCGAAGCTGGTCGACGGAAACGGTAAAAGTGGACGCTTGTAATATCTAAGGCCAGGTGGCCAGGCCAGCCTACGGTTTATGGCATCGCGTAGGGTTCATTTATGATGGAGTGTGTGTAATTCGGAAAGGAAACAAAACAAACACTACGAACGAAGCTTTCGCGTGGAAGCGAATTGCAACTGCCCTTGGCTATGTATGCGTGTTTGTGTGCAGTAAAGTAATGCGCAGGCGGGAGACGACATTTCCCGCAGATAGAAAGACAATTTGTTGTGCAAGCCTGGATAAAATACAGAGTCTGAGACTAGAAAACACGTGTGTGCGAAAAGAAGCGGCGAACGCGTTTACAATAATGCTACTAATTAATTATACTACTAATAATAACACTAGCCGTAAGGGAGGGGCAGTAAAAAAACAATGACCGAAGACCGGAGATAGAGAGTATGTGCGTGTGTTTTAAGTTATCGCTTGGCCTGATATTCTTTCTTTTAAGAAAAAAAAAACACAGTTGCAATGTGAAAAGAAGAAACATGGTGCCAATGTCTGTTTCTTGCTCTGTGTGTGCTTTTTGTTTTATTCTTTGGGAAAAGTAGAGAATGTATGAGGAACTGATGTTGCTAAGTGTGTGAGGGTTTCTATAAATTTGTTTTACGGTTTCTAACATCAGTTAATGTTTAAAGAATGAAAACGATGTAAGGCGATTATGTACAAAATTTCGTTTTACTCCAAAAATGCTATGCAGTGTGTAAAAGCTAGCATTTCAATTTGTAGAAGTTTTGCAGTTACTTCAAATTCCTGATGTTCGTTTCGATATAGTGACACTAGCACATCATGAACTTGTTTGCAAAAGGTTTTCTATTAATTTATTTGTTCATATAATTTTCTTCACGTGTTGTATAAGCGTTGCTGTACAAAATACTCACCAAAAATGAATAACCCCATTATTCTCCCACATTTTACGGTCATGTTTGCCAGGTCAAGTCTTGATTTTCTCAGCTTCTTCGTACTGATTTCCATATAGAAAACCGGAAACAATAACAAAACAAAGTAATCCAGATGTTGGCTACTTTTTAAACGATCTGCTTTCGCACTCCCACTTGTAGGCCAAAGCTGTGGGACATGAATTGCCGCCAAATTCATGTTATAGATTTTATCTAAAAACACTGACTGAAAAGAACTCTTCATAGTGCGGAAAACGAGGAAAACGTGAACGATACGGATGGCGATAAGGGCGTTTAGTGAGTGAACATTTTGATGCTATCATGCGCATCAATATTGCACATACATAATCCACCTCGAGTAAAACGATGCGAAGTAGTGGAGGGTACTACAAAACAAATCTAGAGTGGAAAGTGGGTATGTTAGTGAAGGAAACATTGTGATTATTAGATATGTATTAATCGAGGGCACATTTTTTGTTTGTCTTTCCTCCGTTGCGTGTTGTCTCTTTTCTTTTTGCTCGGTTTCTTTTTACTTCCCTCGAAGAATGGTCCGCAGTTGAGGTGAGCTGAGCGATCTCCATCTACTAACATTGACCTGTTCCAGGTCTGTAGTTTTATGGCTTCAGTAGCTGCCACAGCAGTACAATAGCAATAGGTTTCATCAAGATCTGTGTTGTGTTCTCTTTTGCGAAGCATTAGGATAAGCTCACGTATACAGGAAGAGGTTGGTGTGGAAAATCAAAAGTTGGAAATTATAACCGAAACAAATAATGTGGGAAACAAAGAAGGAGTATGCGGGGTAACATGGGGGAAACTGAGCAAACACAAAACAAAACTAGTGATGCTAAATTTATCATAATCGCAACGAAAACGCAATTTAAGCTACAAAACAAATTTTGTAAACGTTTAGCTGTACTGCGTCCCGTCGATAACGTACGGGAACTTGTACCCGTGCTCCTCCCCCTCCAAACCGATGTCCGCTAAAGCGATGCTTCAAGAAGAGGGCACCATTTTCCCGACTGTGAATATATACATACATACATATACATATACTGAACATATTTAATGGCGGCCGGTCAGTGCAGTAGCCGACAAACATTCGCGCCTTTTAAATCCAGAAAAGTACGTGCATTGAATGTATCTTTTCTCTCTCCTTTCATTTTTGTTTTGCTAGTGAATTAGTTTGTTTTTTTCCCCTCTTGTGTGATGATAGCCAGATTAGGGAATCGGAGAGGACCGCCCCAGACCGCGATACGTATGGATACGGTGGTAAGCAATAGGGTGTAAGTGGTATGGCCCAACCATTGGCCAATCGTACCGGTTTGCCGGCGGTAAAATACAAACACGTAGGAACCGGAATAGAAAGGAATAAGGATTTTTAACTACACTCATGAAGAATAAAACGTTACAGGAGACGAATATGAAAGAGTTTCAACAATGCAAGAAGAAAAGCACGGAGTTGGTGGACTTATCGTAAATCATTACAAAGTGCGTTTTCCATGTAGGAATGCTGTGAACGACGCACATACTCCGGATGTAGAGGAGGTCTAGATACGCGACGTAACATCAAACAACTCACTCCACTGGTTCACTCACTATAAAACCCCGATCAGAAACGTGTGAAGAAAATGGATGACAAAAAATTAAGTATTTTATGGCATTTGTTGCAGTAATAAAAGAAAAAAAATCAATGATACAGAAAATGACGCATTGGTTCTGCATAGCGAAGGAATAAATATGATAAACACGCATAACAGGTAAGCGGGTGCAATGTTATACTTTCTCTTTATTTGAACGTTCACTAGTTGGGAAGAAGTTCCTTGTAGGATAAATTTTTATTACACTAATTAGGAGTGTGGATGGTCTGTTAATGAAAAGGGGGAAATACGAGGTTAACTCATTATTATCGAACAACATAGAGTGTGTGTTTGTTAAACCGAGCGCATTTACCCGGTGAAAGGGCCTTTGAGGGGCAGCACTTGCTCACGATCGTAGCGCTTGCAATCGACTCTGCATCTCTTTCATGTCGTCTTCCTCTTCGTCTTCCTCCTGTTCGACGCGCGATGTCGATGGTTCATCTTTCGTGGGATTTGCCAAGGGGGTGGCCGGTGCTTCGCCCAGCTTGCCTGCGGTTATCTCCCACAGCACGTGATCAATCTCCTTCTGTGCCTCCTCCTCCATCTCCTCGACATCCTCGAGTGATTCCATCGTTTCGTCGATCATTTCTTCGATGATGCCTGCTTTCATCATCTCCTTCGACATTTCGCGCATAGAGGCGGCCACCTCCGGTAACTTCACCAGCGCCTGCATCGCCTGCATGACCTCGGTCGATTTTGCCAACGAGCCTGCCACCCGTACCGTCGCCAGCTGGTTCTTCATCTGCAGCTGAACCGAGTTGATGTGCGCTTTGCTGGTGTAGATTTTATTGATCGCTTTCCGCGACCGGATCAGCTCTTTGGCGAGGATAGTGCACACCTCTTTGTCGTTCTTTTTGGCCGCCTCCTTCAGTGAGCGTTTGATTTTGTCTTCCTCTCGCTGGATTGAGCGGATCTGTCGGTCCAGAGCGAACGATTCTTTGCGAAGCTTCGATGACCACTCCTGTACCTGTAGATTGTACAAATGATTTGATACTTAGTGATGTCGGTTTCCGTGCTACAACTACTCTTACCATATCTTTCGGATTTCGGTCCTGCGATTTACCAAAGAGACCCATGGTTGTTACACGTGCGTAGGAATGACTGAACAACTGCAGTCACAGTACCACAAACACAGATACGCAATAAGAACTTTTTCAAATAAATAAGTAACTAGGTATCAATAATTGGTAGAATGTGCACCGATATTCTATTCTTGTCCGTATTTTCACAGCCAGCTTATTGTTGCATTTGTTTTGTTATGATTCACTGCTACAAGCTCCACAGCGAAGGAATGCGCTGCCCTTGAGTTTGACAGCTGGTAATTAGCAGTGAAGAAAGTTTATGTTCGCGTTCTATTTTAATATTTTATTGATCAGCCTCAGTCGTATAACCTGTTTAAAGTGAAATACACATTTTTAGATTAACAACAATGTAGTAATTGTGGTTTCTATGTAAAAAAATCTCATGCTTATTTGTAAACAAACTCTTGTCATTTCATGTAGCCAAGTGTATGTGTTTGTGTTGTGCTCATTTTGACAATTCTTGCTGTCAGCACACGTGCGGGGCAAGAGTATCAACAAATCGAATGCAACATTTGCATCAGGCGCGTTAATTGTGCCGGTTTTGTGCGTTGTAGCTGGGTTGAATTACACAACACGCCTGGATCGAAATGCTGGTGAATAGCCACAGATGGACACGATGCTACAGAACAGTAATAAATTCGATACACAATACGTTTCGTGGTACGTTCGGTACACGACGAATATTGGTACCCAGCACCACAGTTAGCTCATGGCGAGGTAAAAAAGACGACAGTCGGCTGTTCACCCCTATACCCATACGGCCCAGCCCGGACGATATAAATGTTGGTGCGGAGTTGACGGGAGTGCTGGACAAGGCTGAAATGCTGAAGGTGATCCTAAAGTTTAGCAATCGAAAGGAAATTAAATTTCTCTGTCTCGAAAATGGAATCGATTGTAAGTGGACTAATCGAGAAAAGGATAGCATAACGACCTGAAGATATAATGCATCTGTATTTTCCCACAGCAAACCTTCAACAACAAGCATTCGTTAGCTTTCGCAAGTATTGCCTCGAAACGGATGCGTTACCTGCTGACTTACATGTGGTGCTCAGCGACATCCTCCAGGGTGCTGGTCACGTTGATGATATCTTTCCGTACTTCCTGCGACACGTAAAACAGATCTTCCCGCACTTAGAGTGTATGGATGATTTGAAAAAGATATCGGACCTTCGGCAACCGGCCAACTGGTATCCGAATGCACGTGGCATGAATCGGAAGGTTATATTCCATTCCGGACCGACCAACTCCGGCAAGACGTACCATGCGATGGAACGATTTCTAACGGCTAAATCGGGTGTATACTGTGGTCCACTGAAACTACTCGCCAGTGAAGTGTACAATAAGAGTAACCAGCGTGGAACACCGTGCGATCTGGTAACAGGAGAGGAACGCAAGTTTGCTAACCCGGAAGGCAAACCGTCGGCACACGTGGCCTGCACGGTGGAGATGACTTCGATTAACACTCCTTGTGAGTAGCACATTATGAGACTAAAGACAGGTATCCCGTTTATTGATGCATCTATTTGCGAATTCCAGATGAGGTAGCTGTAATAGATGAAATTCAGTTGCTAAAAGACGTCGGTCGAGGCTGGGCCTGGACGAGAGCGTTCCTTGGATTGATGGCGGAGGAAATTCACGTGTGCGGAGAACCCGGTACAGCCGATTTACTACAGAAACTGTGCGAAACGACACACGAATCTCTTGAGGTGCGTAATTACAAACGTCTTACGTCGCTGCACATCGAAGACCAAGCACTGCAGACACTGGATAACGTACTGCCAGGAGATTGTATCGTTTGCTTCAGCAAAAACGATATCTACGCGGTGTCGCGTGAGATTGAAGCGCGTGGCAGAGAGGTAGCCGTCATCTATGGTGGTCTTCCTCCCGGCACCAAACTGGCACAGGCTGCCAAATTTAACGATCCGAACAACAGTTGCAAGGTACTGGTTGCCACAGATGCCATAGGTATGGGATTGAATTTGAGCATACGACGCGTTATCTTCTATTCAATGATCAAACCGACTATGAATCAGAAGGGTGAAAAGGAGATGGACACCATATCCGTTTCAGCTGCTTTGCAAATTGCGGGTCGCGCTGGTCGGTACGGCATGAAATGGGAGGAAGGCTACGTCACCACATTCAAGGCGGAAGATTTGCCCACGTTAAAGAGCATTCTGGCACAAACACCGGATCCACTCTCGCAGGCTGGTCTACATCCGACCGCCGATATGATCGAATTGTACGCGTACCATCTCCCGAACGCTACGCTTAGCAATTTGATGGAAATTTTTGTGTCACTCAGTACGGTGGACGATTCGCTGTACTTCATGTGCAACACGGAGGACTTTAAGTTCCTGGCGGAAACTATCCAGCACGTTCCGCTGCCCCTACGAGCACGTTACATATTCTGCTGTGCACCGATCAACCGAAACATGCCGTTCGTGTGTTCGATGTTCTTAAAGTACGCCCGCCGGTACAGCCGCAACGAACCGGTCACATTCGACTGGTTATGCAATCAGTGTGGCTGGCCATTCCAGCTACCCCGTACTATCATCGATCTAGTCCACCTGGAGGCGGTGTTCGACGTACTCGATTTGTATCTCTGGCTGAGCTACCGGTTTTCGGATCTATTCCCGGACGAGAAGCTGGTGCGGGACATTCAGCGCGAACTGGATGACATTATCCAGCAGGGCGTGTTTCAGATCACGAAGCTGCTGAAAAACTCCGAAACGGCCGTTTCTACCAACACTCCCGACGAGGATTCGTTCGTGATGCGACAGAAAAAGAGCAAATACTACCGGGAGGCGGGTGCTGGTGCGGGTGGAACGCGTGGTCGTTTGACGGAACGGTTACTAGCGCAGGGTCTCCTTACGCCTGCCATGCTGCAGGAGCTAAAACAGGAGTGGGACCAGCAGGCGAAACGTGGCTCGAGTGGGAAGAGTTCCGAGGACGACGATGATGATCCATTCGATGGGGGTAAGAAAGGAGCGGGTCGGCGAAAGGGATATCGAAAGGTGAAGTGAATGTGAGGGATGGGAAGAAGCATGTAGGACGATAATAAAAACTGACTATCAAACACGAAGCGAGGTATCGTTGAATAGTACAGTAAAGGTAACTGTGATATGTCTCATGATGAACACCTTTTTCTATTTCTTGATCTCTTTCGTAACTTTTCGTAACGTAATCCACCTCGCTTAAAAATGGGGTGTTATTCATTTTTATGAAGTAATTACCTGCCCGTATTGCAGATAAAAGGCGTGTTAAAAAAGTACGAAACAGACATTTAGCAGCTCGTGAAATATCCCTGTTAATGAAAATCGGTTGAAGCCGAAAAAGGAAATATGAAGGAAATGATACCTGTCTAGTTGGATGATTTCCTAATAACATGAATGATTGGATGATTTATTTGTGGGAACAGATTTCGTACGTACAAAAACTACCAATCCTCATCGATAGGCGATTGTATTGAAACAACCCATTTAATAGTTGCTCCGCCTTCTAAATTACGATACACTAGATGCTTACAGGTTACAGCATGCTTTGAGGACACATGTCTCTCCATACATTCTACAACTCAAACGAAATAAAAGTCACCGGTTGATATGGCATTTGATTTTATTAATCGTTTCGTAAAATGGTGTAACTAGTGTTTGATATTATAATGATACCGTGTGGTTCCGTGTGTGCACAATTCTGTGTGTATTTGTGATTTATTTTTCTCATTTTTACCTCTTGTCACGCTCTTCTCTAAATGTACTTCTCCGTTCTTTACTTCAATGTCCGCACGGATAAACGGCTCCATTGGAGCGGATACAGCGGGAAGCGCATCTTCCCTGTGGTAGCCATGACATAACCGTGTATTTTTGCTAGCTGATTACTACTTGATTCTTTGCCCGCGATCAAAATCTATCATAGGTGCAGCGGGTTTTCATGGTAAAGTTCATGTGAGTTGGAGTTTGGAGCAAACTTGATAGATTTTGCGTTTTGGTATAAGCCTTTTACGTTGTAACAAGTTTTAACAGCATTTTCTGTATGCACACGCAGACGAAATAAAATGATTTAATACTTTTCAGCTCTTCTAGACATTTCAATTTTACTTTCTATTGAAAATAAACTATGCAAAGTTTGACTGATACAGGCATTTTACATTAACCAAGCTCTAGCTTTCACTAACACACAGCTAATTACGCCGTTCATACGTGTACGGTGCGTCAGAAACGAAACCAAACTGAAAACAAACGTTCGTGTTCTGTGAAAGTACATCCTCCTATCGTCCTTAGAATACCTATTGAAACTAAGGCGACAACCCCAAGCGGCAACCCGGCGCCCTCTACCGTACCGGTGAACGAAAGTCGAAGATGGCGTCCCATCCGGGTTTCGCTTTCGAGCACAGTCACGGGAGGGAGCACGAGGGTGCAGGCGAGGGTTCGTCTGCGGGGAGCAGGCGAAGTTGGCCTGTCGTCCTGGTAGGCTAAAACCTGTGTCATACTCCAGTCGTGCCAGTTGGTGGGAGCCAGTGTGGTAGCGCTAGTGATAACAGGTCCGAGAACGTGCGTTGGAATCAGCTCTGTGTGTTTGTGTGCGTGTGCTTACTACAGCGGTTGTACCGGTACCTTTAAGACTACAGGCTTATGCGTATATATGTATCAACAATAACTACGACGAGGTGACCTTCGGTTCGCGTACCACCGTGCGAGATGCGCCACGGCATGCGTAAAGTTTCTTCGAATCTCAGATTGCGTGTGAGGCTGTCCATGTACGTTTTCAACTGCCAGAACCAATCCCGGTACGTGCGGGCGCCCAAGGGAAGGGTTAAGGGCACACTTAGTCTATTTTTCTTGTCTTTGCTTCTTTTCTCTCTACAAGGATATAAGAACTGCCTACAACTGCGACTAATGCAAATGCTACGAGGAATCTCAAGATCTGCTGCACCGCCAGTGCCGACTACATTTCAGCCTCTTTTATTACGGGTCGCTACCGCTCCATCCCAACTTTGCCGGGATGGTCAGGTTAGTACGAGGTTTTGGTTTAAAATTTTATGATTTATCACTATGTTCTTTTTTTTTTGGTTTATCAATCGGGAAAGTTTGTTAATGCTTACGTGCTAAGTACGGTATGTCGTTGTTTGTTTCGCATGCCTGCTCCAGATGGTGGTGTGGTCGTCTGCGCTTCACCCGTCAGGCAAATCATGCTCGAGAAGCTCGGAAGAGATGTGGGATAGTGTGCGTGTGTGCAAGAGAAATCGATCCTGTAGTTATCTGAGAGCGTTGAAAGACTAGCTTAAAGAAACGCACTAGAAGGAAACTAGAGGGAAGGTCGCTAAAGTTCTATGGCTAGTTCTACTTCCAGTTTGTATACTGTTACGAAGGAAACTTTGGAGTGGAAACAGTTAACTCACAGCAACACTGTGTATCTCTACTGGCATCTCTTGCGACCTCTGCCTGCCTGCCTTACTCTATCATGGTTCAGGTGCGTTTTTTTTTATCTAAATGCTGCGCATGGGGTTTTAAGGGTTTCTTCTTCGTTTGTTTAAATGGTTTAATTTATGTTGGTTCAGGTTGTTTGTTGTTTAACGTTTACGATTGCTTTTACGAATTTCATCACTCCAATGCCACGCTCGGATGGAGTAGGTGAACCAGTGACTACTACTGTGCCGTTTGGTTGCTACACGTGCTCTACTGTTGCGTTGCTATGGAAAACGCAATAAAAAAGGATTCTTGCTTGCGTCATCTACGTGATAGGTGGTTAGGACCAGTCCGTGATTGGCTGTGTATAGATAACTTTTTTTAATTATTTTTTCTACTATCTGCTACGTCCATAGATGCGTTTTAAAACTTTCGATAACTTAGGCTATATCAGACCATTCGTTATGACGGCGCTCAGGCGGTTCAGGTGTTTGATTTTGTATTCGTTAATTATGGATGCAGCGTCGGTGCGTGTGGAGACGGTGCAGCAATCGAAACACGTTTTACGATCAATTTCGGACGCTTCGAAATGTATCGATACGTATCGGGAAGAATAACATCAAAGCAGCATTACAAATAGAATATAAAATAGAGACATCTTTGAGCCCGAAGAGAGTGCGATCGTGAAAAAACTGCGACCTTCTTAAATGAAGCGCAATTTCACACCATCCGTTCAACCGTATAAAACATTTGGAAAGATAGTTTTGTCGCAAGTGTAGTACCGAAGATTAGACACAGTTAAAGCGGATAGGAAATTTACATCGACACGAGACACAAGCAGACAGCGATGTCTGTGGAAAGTTTAAAAATAATAAAACATTTATTTCTTTCCATCGAAAATGTACACAATTACAGAGACACTTAGTGAAAGCGAGTGTAGTATATTGGTCTAGTGGTTTATTCGTTGTGTATATTGTTCACATTGAAAAAGAAGTACATCTTTCATGCTTTCGGATACACTACTTACCGTTCCAAAAATACTGGTGCAGAGAATGCGCTGAGCTACTGTAGTGGAGTCATGTTGGAAACAGATATGTAGCGAACCAAAATTGATTTGAAAAATCAAACAAATTTGTTAAGCTAAGAGTAACATTACAACTTGAACCGAACTTCCTTTGCATGTAGCTCGTTCTACTAAACGATAAAAAAAAACTGATAATCGTTAACAAACAAGTACACATCAAGTCAACATCAAGTAGAACAACGAAGAAACACACACATAGCATCATTAGAACACTGAATCAAACAGTCCGAAGTGTCCGAACAGAGTAGACGAAAAAACATCAAACAACACATTAACGAAAACAGCGATGTACACAAACACTAAAGAATAAGACACACAAACACATTAAAATACAACAACAAACATATCGGTTTAGGGTTTTGTTTTGTTTTCCTCAAATTTGTTTTGCCTTCTTCCGCCCGTTTCCGCGTTTCATCCCATCGTTGCCTAGCCTTCCTGGTGGTTGCGAGTTTTGTATTTTTATTTTATTTTATTTTTTTTTTTGCTAGCTTGTTCTGTCTTTTCGCATCGCAAACATCTGCTGCCGAACACAACCAAAAAAACAAAACCTCACTACACCACTCGATCTGCACGAGAAAAAGCATTTCCAGAGGTATAAGAGA
>JXWZ01000635.1:0-10830 GCA_000956215.1 Anopheles farauti No. 4
TCCGGTCTGTACTCCGATGGGTATCTTGAGTAGTAGGGATCACGTCCCCGTGTGTCGGTAGACTCTACCTTCTCTTCCGGTCTGTATTCCGATGGGTAACTTGGGTAGTACGAATCACTTCCCCATGCGGGCGATGGGTTACTTTTGTACTGTTCGTCGTCGAAAAAGGATTTAAATCTCGTTTCGGCAGACTGCTCCGGCGTCGATTCTATCGTTATCTTTTCACGCTCGTACTGTTGTATGATAGGAGTCACAGCTGCTACAGTCTCAGTTGCCACAGACGCAGTCGTTGGATACGATGGGTACGACGACACTGACGATGATATTACGATGGGCGAGCTGATACCTACACTGCTGGTCGGTACGCTACTACTGCTGGCAGTATACGGAACGGCCGGTTGTGTAGTCGTACACGTCTGCTGGACGTAGAGGGTCCGTACACAGGAGCCGCTCTGCATCAAGTAGCCTGGTGCGCAGTAGCTGTGCGAGGTGGAAGTTTTAGTAACGCACAT
Source organism: Anopheles farauti No. 4 (assembly GCA_000956215.1). Taxonomy (NCBI): domain Eukaryota; kingdom Metazoa; phylum Arthropoda; class Insecta; order Diptera; family Culicidae; genus Anopheles; species Anopheles farauti No. 4. The sequence continues at coordinate 513 of JXWZ01000635.1, forward strand.
ACCATTGCTCAAAACGCCAGTTGTTTCACAACGCGCCGCTATTTTTGTCACCTTCGTGCACTGACCATGCTCAGAACGATATCCATGCGCACACAACGGACGACCGATGACACAGTAGTTGCTTTGCACAACCCCACCATTCGGGCAGGTTGGTTCCACGGTTTTGCGTCCGACGCACATCCCCCGCCGGAACTCGAACTCCTCCGGACAAAGCGGTCCCGGGGCGACACATAACCCGTTCAACATGGTGCCACGGGTGCAGGCGAGCTTGATGACGTGCTGTCGCTCACACCGGGTGCCGCGCATTTGGAACTCTGGCGGGCAGGTCGCGCTACGTACACATCGCCCAGCCGTGATGATGGTGTCCGGTGGACACTCGGGTGTGGCGTAGCTGACACGGGTACATTCGCCATTGGTCAACGTGTAACCCATCTCGCAAGACGGTCCGTCAGTGATGCAGAGGTTATCGTGCAGTGAAATACCTGGCGGGCAGGTTAGTTTTTGGCGAATCTCACGCAGACACTCCCGTCCGACGATGTCGAAGCCAGGCGGACAGATGAACCGCCGCGAAATGCACCGTTCGCCGTCGACGGTGAACTCCGGTCGACAGTTGATCGGCTGCTTGTCCAGCATCGTACACACACCGCTGGCGTGCGTGTAACCGGGCTCACACAGCGGTGGTTGCAAGCTCACGCACACACCAGCCCGGAGCATCAAGTCGCTCGGACAAACCGGACGACGGTACTCGATCTTAACGCAACGATCGCCGATCTGATCGTACCCGTACTCACAGATAGGATTGTCGACAAGACACCTGTTACCGACCAGTCGTGCCCCGTGCTCACATAGCACGGACCGCTGCTCCTTACGCACACACATACTGTTCTCTAGATGGAAGCCAGGCGGACATCTAAAATCGGCCACACACTCTCCATTGACATACATTAATCCTGCCGGGCAGTTGATCGCCCTCGTCTCCTCGCGTATGCATAAGTCGCGATTGTGGTAGAACCCGGTCGGACACTGAACCTTACCAATGCAGAATCCGTTCTTCTTGGTGCTCCCGCTCGGACAGACGCCCAGCCGTTCCGTCACGGTCACGCAGTCGCCACCGACACTCCGGTAGCCCGGCGGACAGGACGGGCGCAAAAAGAAGCATCGATCGCCTCGTTTCTCGAACCCATCGCGACACCGGGCGGGACGGGTCTGCTGGCGCACGCACCGATCACCTTGTGACATGCTGCCGGGGGGACAAATCGCCGATTGGTACATCACGCACTGATCACCTTCCAGCGTGTAGCCGTACGCGCATTCCATCGCTACGGTCGAACGGCTCGTGCAGATGCCGCCCTGCATCGTGTAACCTTGCGGACAGCTTGCTGCCTGGGTGACTATCTGGGTCTGGGTCTGGGTTTGGGTCTGGGGCTGGACCTGGGTCTGGACCTGGGCGCTACATCCACTCGCACATGGAATGCCGCACGTACCGCCCATGGCACACGGATTAACGCACATATTACCGTATATGCAGGGAGAGTAACCGGTAGCGGTAGCGGGAGCGGGAGCGGGAGCGGCAGGTGCTGCCACCGCTACCACCGTCGTACCCACACACTGCCCGTTCTGGAGCTGATAACCCGCCGGACATACCGGGTAGCTGGTCATTTGCATCTCGCAGACACCATTGATCAGTGTGCTGCCACTGCGGCACTGGGCAGCGATCCGTGTCACGCACCGATTGCCTTGCAGTGTCGAACCGGTCGGGCAGACGGAAACGGTCATAAGCTGCATCACGCACTGGTCGCCCTGCAGCCGGTAGCCCTCCGTGCAGAGCATGTCGCGCGTTACGCACCGATCGCCCTCGAGGATGGCACCGGTTGGGCAGGTGACAGGCGCCTTAGTCGTGCGCTGGCAGATCATGTCGTTCGTGTTGTACGTGTACCCATACTCACACTGAATCTCCGTCAGACAGTGGCCCCGGATGTAGGTGAAGCCCGCGTCGCACGTCGGGTTCGTCTGCTCGTCGCGCACACAGTCGCCGTGGCGGCGCGTCGCACCCGGTGGGCAATCGTCCATCCGCATCACGCACTTGCCATCGCGGAAAACGGCACCCGGTGGACAGATTGGCTGCTCGCGCTGGTACAGCACACACACGCCATCGGCCAACTCGAAGCCTGGATCGCAGCGCGGTTCACCCTTAACGCACTGTTCGCCTTGCTGCACGCTACCCGGTGGACAGGACCGGCGTCCCACTAGCTCCCGCACGCACTCGCCACCCCGCATCGCAAAGCCGTGCTCGCAGCCGACCCTCGTCGAGATACACTCGCCATCGACGAGCTGCAAATCCCGCGGACAGGTCGCCGGTCGCTGGCTGTACCGGACGCACTGCATGAACGTGAACTTGTAATCGCGCGGACAAAGCGGCTGTTCCGATTCGCACACAACCCCGTTCAGCCGCGACCCTGGCGGGCAGCCCGGTGGTCTGCGTTCCTGCCGCACACAAACACCTCCCGGCGACGCACTGTACCCGGGCTCACAGCTCACTTCCTGCACGACGCACTTACCGTTGCGCATGCTTGTGCCGGGCGGACACTGCGGGGGGACGCGCCGTTCCAGTACACACTGCCCATCGGACAGACGGAACTCGGCCGGACACTGGGGGTTCGATACGATGCACATCCCTCCCGACGGGGTGCCACCAGCCTCACAGCGGACAGGGACCTCGTCGCGCTTCACGCACACGTTACCCTCCTGGCGGTAGCCTGCGCTGCACCGGGGCACGCTGTACACACAGTAGCCGTCCATCAGTCGGCTCTCCGGTGGACAATTGGCCGGGATGGAGTTGTTGCGCGCGCAGCGTCCATACATATCGAGCTCGAACGGATGGGGACAGTCGACCGGTGTCGTGCAGACGTCGTCCCGACGGATACCACGCTCGCAGTGTGCCTCCGTGTTGCTGTGCTGTACACACTCCTCGTAGTTCAGCTCGTAACCGGGTGGACAGGTGGGCGCCACCACCTGGCTGCTCTCCTGTTTGCGCGTTTCGACCGGCTTCGATTCTTGCTTCATGCACTGGTTGCCCACCTGCATGTAGCCCTGCTCACAGGTACACGTCACGATCGGCGGTGGTGGTGGTGGTGGTGGTGGTGGTGGTGATGGCGGTGGCGGTAGCGGCGCTAGTGCTGGTGGTAGTGCTATCGGTATGTGTACTGGTGCCGGTGCTGGTGCAACACTGCCACAAACCTGCGTTCCACAGTTTGACTGCAGCATGCACTGACCGTTAATTAGGTTGTATCCTGGGTTGCAGGTCGCTTGTCCAACGCACATGTTGCCGACCAGATTGTACCCTCCGTTGCAGTACATTACACGCTGCACGCACTGACCATCGCGCAGGATCGTACCTACGGGGCAGTTGATTCCTGTGGAGATGGCACCACCACCGTTTGGTTGCAAGCCCGAAATACCCAGGGGATTCTGGAAACCGCGCGGATAAGCAACCTGACGCTGTGTGCGTGTTACACCCCCCGCTAGAGTGCTATTCACCGCGGTAGCATTCCGAATCGCCGTGCCATTGTAAATACCACCGACCGGTAGTTTATAGATGAAGGTACCATTCCTGTCTACAGCGATCGCCGCATTCAGGAGCCAAACTATATAAACACCACATAATATACTCTGAAGAAAAAAGAAAAGAAAACAGAAAACGATTCATGTCCGACTTAGCGCATGTGTTAAGCCTATTTGCTAGCATAATCACAAACACCATGCCTTCTTCAGGTTCAGTGTACTATAATAAATTCAAGTTCAACCAAGTTATCAGCCTTCACCATCTTCTAAGATTGTTACAGAACGAGAAACATTGAGTCGAATCGTAGTAGACACAGCACGGAACGTTTCCGGAAGATTGGGAACCTGAGATGTCGAAATTAAACCCTAAGTACCCGTAGGCCACATAATGAGCGGTCTTATAATGTCACTTTGTTGTACTGACTCGGGAAAGCCTTCACCTTTCCAAAATTGCGAGTGCTTTTGATGACAAAAGTAGCAAGGTCCACCATACGGTGAATTTTACTACTTTTGTATTATTTTTCGACTTTGTCACTTTAAATCCGGTTGTAGAAACGCACACTTGAGCACGATTTAAAAACACTTGGCTATCTACTAGCACTAGCACCAGTAACACTAACATACCTTTCTCCTATTCAATGACATTGTTCACCGTTTTGCACAAATACTGCCATCCAGTTTTTGAAATGCACAATATAGCACCAGGATTAAAACTAGCCTCCAGGGCGTTATGGTACAGGTTTAAATATTCTTTTGCTCATCCGATTATCGCGCAAACATGATTAAGGCAACAATCTATCATTTTCGAAGGAATACTTCAAGAAGCCCAGATAGACGAATTCGTTTTTGTGGAATCGGTTGTATTCTGGTACGAGATACGCAGTAGGAAGTTAAAGATTTTGTTCCGGAATATAGAGTTTTGCGCGAGCAAGGTTGAAACGCTCTAGCCAGTTCTTGGAACAGTATATTTGATAATGCTTATCAATTAAAAACCAAACCAATTCTTATCAAATCACTCTTCAGGATGGCTCTAATGGTTGCTTCTTACTACATGTTTTTGAATTTTTTATGGCTGGAAAGGCCTAACAGCAACTATTATTTTAACCTCACGTCTATTAATATTAACATTGAGTCTTCCGTCGGGTTGCACAGCATTTACTGTACAACTAGCAAAGGTCATCTTGAAACTCAGTTCGTAGAAATTTTGGACGCTGGAAAAGATTAAATGTTCAATCAACATCAAGAGCAGCGCACGTTTTGTCGTCCGGGAATGTTTCGCCGAAGTTCGACGTGTACCGTTTGGTGCTTGACTTTGTTGTGTGCAGTGACGGTGCATTCGGGCATTACTGCCGAAATTGTATCGAGCAATACGGTGATTCCAAGGATTTGTCTGAATGGAGCGTACGATGGGGCGGGAAGGTGTGTCTGCAACGCGGGATTCAGCGAATATCAAGGAAACTGTTTTCTTACCTCTCCCTCGTCTACATGCCCGCCGGGAACAATCTGGTGGCAGGGACAGTGTAGCCTGCAGGCTATGACCCCGACACGGAATGTGATACCCGCCGAGGAGACGTTCGTTGTGGTACCGCCAATAAAAGTGCCCTTACCGTTACCGCCTCTGATCGATCCACTCGATCCCACCAATACGGAGGAAGTCGATCCGGAGTACGAGAATGGGATTGATACCAACAGCAAGGTTAACAAGCCACCAGTGAAGGATCATAAACTAAATATAACCTTCCGGAGGATCGTTAACAATCACAACATTATTCACAACGCAACAACGCCCAATGCACACAATATTAACAATGTTACAGTGTACTTCGGGCGTAAGAAAAACAACGGAGCCGTCAGTACGGTCGTGATAAGAAACAATGAAACAACCGTGTATGACGAGAAGCACAGTGACTGTGAATTTTCTACCACACCGGAAGAAAAGTACAACGCGACCCCAACGAAAGTACAGCAACCGGAAGTAGTACCCTGTTGTACGATCGCCTCACCCAGGGTCTGTAGGAAGCAGGGGGACGAATGGGTGTGTTTCCATCGCACGGAGTACGTGTGCAGTAAGGTGTGCACTGCGGATGTTATGTACCTGAGACCACGTCGGCCGCTGTACCGACGTCCTTGGCTTGTTATGCCACCGATGCCGGATTATGAAGCCCATTTTAAATCCTGCCGCGCGGGACAGTGTACGGAGCTGGGTAGGTAACAACTAAACGCCATCGCTGCACCCACCACGTTACTGATGGAATTTGTTTTCAGATTGTTCCGGCTGCTTGAACGGCTGGGCTAAATGCCATCCAATGTGTTACACGTACGACTGCCAGGAAGCTGACAACTGCCACTTTATTGACCAAGAACTAATCTGCAAGGGTAGATCATCCAAGTTATGCGCACTTCTTCTCCTGGAGAGCAAGACAATCGATTTGAGCCCACCAACCGGAACTTCCCTCGCAAAGATGTCGATGAAGGAAACTTAATGCGTTGGAGCATACTTTGTACCTTTTGTTTTGCGTGCAAATTTTGTGAACGTACATGATATGCAAATTCCAATGTTGCGTGTAAACGGAGAATGTTGAAATGAAGTAATGCCATAACGTCTCGTGAATGTTTCTTGCTATTGAGAATTTATTGATTTGTTTTACCATACACTAATGGAAAATACTCCAAACTACAGAGTAAAATCATCGTCATCGACATACTCTTCCACAAAGGATACCTCGTTTGTTAGAGCATCATTGCCGGAACCGTACTCGTCCGGTTCTTCCTCGTCATCAATTGCCGGTGAGGGGTCGATCTTTGTGTTTTTCGGTTTCGGTTTCACTTGGATCGGTTTGTAGTACGGATGGGTGGCCGGAGCTGCCATGTACGCGTTGTCGATGTCCGTGCAGTTCTTTATCGCAACAACCTTACCGTCCGACACTATCGCACACTTGGCAGTCGGTACGCCCCAATCATTCGATTCTTCGACGGAGACGTGCATACTACTCGGTTCATATGTTTCCAGTTGATCATCTCCCCAAGCAGGATCAATCCGATCGTGCCCGTAGCAGCCGTATCCACAATCTCGGTAGGTATCCTCACAGTTGCCATCAATATAGCACGGCGCCTGATGGTAGTAGAACGGGCGCAGGACTGGACCACGTCTGTACCTAGGACCCACATCAAACGCATCGTCATAGCACCCACGGCACTGATCATGCATTCGCGAGTGTCCATTGTATGCTTCGTAGCCCGTACCGTAGTGATCGTAGCATCCCGCACAAATAACACTCATATTGGCCACCTTTCCGCACACAACAAACGGCCAGTCGTCGATGTAGACACAGGTCTGGTTCTTGGGCTGTGGTACGTACGCTATCTTCTCTTCGCACTGACCGGTGGCTCGGTGACATCGCTTGCGCTTTTGGACGTGGATAATGTCGGACGTACACTGTGCACCGCAGCTTTGGAACTTGTGATGCTTGCAGCGGATGCCCAGCGTCGATGAGTGGCAGGTTTTGGGCCGCACAGCTGTACAGCAACGCTCCGTTTTCCCGGCGACCGGCTTGTCGCGTGAATCATCGGTAAGGTTGGCTAACACCTGGATGTTGTTAACATTGGTGTTGTTGATCGTAGGCATGTGTATGTAGTTGGTATTGTTTACTATATTAGTGAGCCGTATCACGGTAGTGACGTTCAACGGCACACGAAAGTTGTTCTCGTAATCATCCACATCATCGTCATCAATTTGGTTGGAATCGGGACGCAAAATGATCGTACGGTCGAGGTTCTTCAGCGTGGGACTTTTCGCTGCAGGCATCAATGGGTGTACCGGAACTAGCACCTCGAAGGGTTTGACCGTGTGTATCACCGGCTCAACGATTGCCGGTGGACAAGGCGTTGCAAACCTTTTCTCTCTTAAAGCTCTCGTTTCTTCAATACAATCACGGTACGACTCGTATTCGGTCTGATTGCACACAGTATGCTCTGCGTCCTGCAGGATATCGCAAGTGGCGGGAGCCACTTGAATGCTACAAGCAACACAAACCACACCAATCATTATTTCTATCAGATTCATCTGCAACGAAAGCAAAAAGGAAAGTTGACACTGGTAATGCTATCGGAAATGTGGCAAATTTTTTTTCTTCTATTAAGCACACATGTCTCAACAGATAAGGTACACAATTCATTTCCGAAAATTTAATGCGTTAAATTGAATGACACCCGGCTATCAATCTACCGGTCAAATATTTATAAGGTGACATCACTGATATCTTTAATACAATCTGTATTTTTCTTATCTTTAAAAAAATGTGTTAAATAGGTCACACGCCGGAACGAATTTTGATCCAAACGGTGTATCTTTTATGTTCCTTGTTTAATTGCATTCCGTGCCACTAGTCGAATGTTCCACTACTAACCTTTGAGGATCTTCCAAATACAACGCTTGTGAAGGAGCCCGTACCAGACCTACGAGATGTTAAACGTCTGTGGGTGAACTGAAATCCATACTTTTCGGTAACGTCTGCAGATTATTTTATGTTATCACGTTCCTGGACAACTGATAATGAACCATAGGATTTCTTTATCTAGTTACAACCGAGATAAGTTTATCGTTGACGGTGTGAAATTTTGCAACTCCCTTTAACAGAAATCGAATTTAGTTTAGTCTGATGGTTGATGGTAATGGTGAAAAATGTGGTAGTGAAATATAATCTTCAAAATCGTTTAGCATCAAAAGTCCTATCATGGACAGTGTCCTATCATAGGATAGTGTCTCATCATGACAGGGTACAGATAACAGATAATAAAGAAAACTAAAGAGGACAGAAGTACTTTGTGATATAAAACAAGTTTTCTGTTTTTATCTTTTTTTTTTTCATCAAAACAATCTGAAATTCTTTAGAATAAGTATTAATCGAAGGAATTAACAATTATAACACACTTCGGGGAACGGAAGTTCATCGATGACCGCCTTCAGCAGATTTTGAAAGTTCCAGTTTCTGAACGATGCAATCATGTAGTCGCGGAAATTAAAATTGGTCATAATCTGTAATAAAGCGAGACATGGACGGTGATAGCAAAGGTGCATTGCTATGTAAACTAGAAAAGGAACTACGTTACCGCTCGGGATATCATCTGCACGTATTTGTTGTTTGGATGTCCAACGGTAAGTATTTTGTTCGCATTGTCGATGGACATGAACTGGAGTGATCCGGTCGGTTCGGTTGAGTTGAAATATTTTGTCACCTTCAGCGGGAAATCAAACTGATTGTACGTAACGTACAGTGTGCCCGTTCCTTGATACTCTTCAAGGTTAGCCTCAAAGTCTAGGACCACGCCTATACCGTTCCATTTTAATCCGCCCTGCACGGTCACTTCCGAGTCGAGGAAGATATTGGTATACTTCTGTGAGTCGAACTCGATCGAGGCAATTTTAGCGATGAAAGCGGAATGAAACGAAACGTTTCCGTTTATTGAAACTCCTTTCTCAGTTAGCCTGTGGGAGAACCGGAAACAAGAATTATTTCATTCGTTCATGTAATGGGCTATAATCGATTTTTCAATTTTACACATGGCTGTTAAGTAATCGAAATAAATAACTACCGTAACGCTATTATATCGATAGCAAAAAGATAGGTTACCATTTATCATTCGTGTTAGATAATAGTGTTTTTCGGTTCAGATAACAGCTGAATCAGAAATGGTTCAGCGAAACTGGAACAAGTGTGTGGTACGTGATAATTTGTGACACTACGCGTGCTATGCTCTACCACTAATCTCAAACTTTTTAATCTTTTACTGTATTATATCTTTTACGTCCATGCCTAATGGCTGGTCTATGCCGACACACCAGTCGACCTTTGACCGTTCATCTCACTGAGTATGAATATCGACGGCACTCCACTCGATTATTGCTCTACTATCGTAGAGGTAGAATGAGTTCTTGAGCCACTCTAATGATCGCTACTGAACGCTTGCTAAAGGTGCGATCACACGGCTTCAACAATATTGATCACTGTTCTATAAACAACAACATAAATACTGCTATATGGGCACATTTGTTCGGGTGCTATTTTTGTAGCAAATAGTAATAGCTATTTTGTTGTATTAAGTTGTGAAACCCAACACACTTACTCAATTGGTGCGACGTAATCTGCGATAGGGAGCGAATTCCCAGAGATGTATCTCGTTTCCAATATTTCGATAACGCGTTTTGCAACACTTTCCATGTAGGGGCGGGCACCTATAACTGTAAACAGAAAAAAAAAATTAGATATTAGATTACATTTGTTTTCGAAGAACATTCGACTATACCTTCCACAGCACCATGCACGTTGGGTATCATAAAAAAACACGCAAGCCAAAAAGTGTAGTGCAGAAATACTATAAATGTTGCCATGGTTCCGGATCGTGATGTAGATGACACCTTGATTTGTGTTGCGCCGTAAATCGATTGTTGCAAGGGATTAATAGGCTGTGGAATTGGACAATTGCCTTCCATACGATTTGCTATCTTATCGATATATCGTGTGCAACACCACTACAATGAATATTTTTACTTGAGAGGTGAAACTCAGTTTTGCTCAAATTCAGTTTGTTCGCTCTCGTACACATCATATTCGGAGCGTTTTCTCATCTAGCATCTAGAAACAAAGCAAGCGTGGTGTATTTGTGGCCGATTTCGGTTTGTTTTATTCACAATCATGGATGAACAGAACGAGTTCGGCATATCTTTGTGTAATCGGAAGTGCAGTTCGTTTCAGATTTA
>JXWZ01000636.1:0-22427 GCA_000956215.1 Anopheles farauti No. 4
CAGGGGACTTTCGAGACTGCGACATTTTGATTGCATCGAGGATCTCACTAGAAGTGATTTCCGCCATGCAATCATTGTTCAGCTCACAGTCCTCGGGAATGACGCGTGTGCATGTGAAAGTGTTGTCTGTGTGTGTTGTGTGTGATGCGTCTGCATTGTACAACTCTGAAAAGAAGCTCCTAATGTGAACATTTATCGCGTCTCTTTCAGTTAAGGCCGACCCATCATCTTTTGTGAGCGTGTCGATCACAAGATAAATCATGACCGAATTAATTAATAACTGAATTATGAATTTGGACCGTTGTGAAAAATATCAAAAAAGAGAAAAATTGTGTGAAGAAATTACACACACCGAACATAAAATTTTCAAAAAACGAACTCATATGTTCACTGCAAACATAATACAAAAAGAAGTACATCCAAACAAATACTTTCTTAATTTTTTTCCTGGTAATAATTTCCCATGTGTCTTGTCTTCTCGAAGAAATATTGTACTCAATATTTAATTCTCACCAAACCACGGATGATTGCGCTACGTTTTGAAGGTCAAGTTCAATTAATGTTTTCTTTACATCGGGTTGGCATTTCCATTTGTAAATTTTGCTTTACATAACTTTTTCTCACCACCATCTCGCAAAGATCATCCCTCTGGTATGGCAGAGTCAACTGGCAAGTAAAACCACGGTGCTTGATTCGGTTCCAAGAAATTTCAATCTTCGCTAAATCCTTCGATTTAATTCCAGACAACGATGTTCCAATCCTTGATGGCCGGTATCGAAACGCGACATGATGTCTGCCTTGCACGCCAAAAAATAAATCGAATCGGCATCCCGTTGCGCATAACGATGCCCTTTGACCAATTCATCATGCACAGTTTCGCTTTGCAAATAGGATCCACCAAAAGATATTTTAACCATCAAGGTAGTTTACGTAAGGAGGTAAAATAACGCTGCACCGTTTGTCTCTTCTAATCGTGTTCAGCCATGGCAATGTGTTGGTGATGCATACCTTTTTCAAATAAAAGCTTACCCACTGAGTTAACCTGCGGGGCTTTCCAAAAGGGAGCCATAATTTACTTCCATCGTTGTAAGGATTAAATTGTTTTCATGCTCTTTCTGAGTTGCCTTTTTCTCTTTCTGGGACGGTAGTGGCAGTGGCGATCCGACAGATTCATATAATGATAATGCGGAGGAATTAGGCCTCGCGGGGATTATACACTCTGGAGGCTCATACTAATTAAAACTTTTAATCGTCACATTGCTTCATTGCGGGTACAAACTTTAAACCAGACGGGGTATACCAAATACAACTACAGCAGCAGTATTTACTAATAATTTTTATTTTATGATATTAGATTTTTTATTCAATATGTTCATTTAGGGATTCAGTTGATATTTACGGAGATAGTGAATTTTTTTATATTTGATTATCACATGTTATGAAAAATTATATCAACGTGGCAGTTTACAGATTGTTTCATTATTGAAAAATAAAGATTTCGATGAGAAGAATCATATTTTGGTTTTGATTTAGTAGAAAAATGGTTTTTAAGAAACACAACATTTGTATTGTAAAGCAACATTTGTATTGTAAAAAATAAGAACACTTTAGGTAAATAATTTAAACAATATAAACAGAAACATAAAACTATACTAACGTATAATATTTAAATCTAAAAACTGTTCCATTTCTTATTATTTTTGTTTAAGCCAAAATTAAATCACCACATAAGTTCGTTGCCGATAGCATTCCCGGAAGTAACTCAAACAGCTGTAGCTCAATGTCTAGCAGCGAACTGGCGGTGCAGGCACAGTGCAACGACATCAATCGGACTGATGTGTCAATGTATGAGTAGCGTGTGCATTCATTATCAACGATAGCACAAAAACAGATTTTTGCTTTAAATACCGCGTAAGCTTCCGAAAAGGCATACAACTCTGGCTTTAGATAGAGAGAGAGAGGGACAGAAAGAGAAAGAGAGAGAGAGAGAGAGAGAGAGAGAGAGAGAGAGAGAGAGAGAGAGAGAGAGAGAGAGAAGCAGAGAAGGAGAGAGAAGGAATTAAGAAATTGTGCGTCTCCAACCGGAATTGGATTCGGCTCGAGTTGCATTTCTATACACTATGCACACACGTACCCCGTATGGAAAACGCCGCTCCCTGTCCGAGAAGATTGACCTCGCGAGTTATGGTACAATACGTACGTACACTATGAGAATATTGGTAACGGTTTGATTAACATACAACGAGGCCCTCAAGGCTAATCAGATTACGATTTTACAAAGAAAGAACAGAACGTTGAGAACAAAGAACTTTCCGTCGCGGTCATGGTGAACATTAAAACGACGTATTTTGTGACGTAAAGTACATGAGAACTGAAGTCATTTACGTTATGTACGGTTTGAATAATAAAATAGCTAACCGAATTCTCATTTGATTATAACGAAAGTCGCACCACATTTTCGCACCATCAAAAGGAGAAGAGTGTGAAGCAAAATAGTGAAGCGGATGTATTTCGCGGCCAAAATACTACCAGCAGCAACGTTCTCTACGTGATAGCTTAAATGATTAAATCACTATTACAACAAACCGTCAATAGACGAAACGTCGTTCGAAACCAATAGGATCCTTCTCACACCCCATGCACTAGCTGCTCGTCACTTCGTTTGGCACATGATCATTTCGAGCGACATTAATTGAGAGCAATTGCTGTTTTGTTACGCGTTACTAACTGTTTGAGCCACCGTTTGGATTGATTTTGACAGGCTGAATTTTATTTCTTAATACCCATCGCATCCTTCACGCTCTGGGAGATAATTAATTGGTTTTGTGATTCATCGTTTTGGTTATACACAAACCATTACACAAATTTTCTCTATCATGCTGACAGTGATAGAATTGTTCGGCCCTAAGTTGTTCATAATTGCCATATATTCAATGAAAAATAAATTGATCTTTATAATTTCCGTGATAAATTTACTCAAGTATTGCGCGCACGTGATGAATAAGATTTAAATAGTTATTTGAATATGCGTGACGAATAAAATAGCAGATGCAGTTGGTATTCTGAAATTTAATTCATGGGCACCTAACCATTTGTTTTTTGTGCACGGCTTGTCGTTTGTATGCTATAATCGGGAAGGAACATAAAAATGAAGACCACGACATTTTTAACGACTACGGCATACCCATTAGCATTTCTTATCACCACAGCAAGGCACACAAGAGACAAAAACAATCGTTATTCTCTGGATAAACAAATGCTAATGGTTTTATGCTAATGTCGTAACAGAGAGCTAAAGTTATATAACACATTATTAATTGTAATAGGTTCAATGAGGTTTTTAAAATCTTAAAACCAAAATATACACCAAGAAATATAGAAACAAATAAGTACAATAGTTAATAGTTAAACTTTTGTTATGAAATCTTAATTTAAATCTTAAAATAAAATTCGAAGAATATTGGTTGGCTTGCACTTCTGTTTACTTTGAAAAATATTCAAAATACTTTTATATTTAACAAACAAAATTAATTGACAGTTTTTACCACTATTTTATGTAAATTAAAAAAAAAGGTCAATAATCAACCCTAACATTTTTTGTTGTTGTCTTGTGAAGGTATAACATGAAAAGTTTGCTCATGCATCGCTGTTGCATTTGCTTAAACCAACTTCACAGGTTATCACCAACACGCGCCGGTTCTGGGAAATTGGAACGCGGACAAATAAATCCCGGGACGTACGACTGAAATAAACTGGCGCCAAGGTATCAACCGAATTCTAAATTAACTCCCTGCTCTTTGCGCACGCAAGCTGATATTTGCATGACTCATGAACTGGTACACAGCATAGATTTGCGCATGATATGAGATATGGCCCCACTAGGCAATAAGTTAGTTCTTAAGAAAACACAACAAAAAGTACTAGATTAATTTAAATTTAAAGCTGCGATAATCAAACCACATGAGATTAATCAACAATAAAAAATATAGTTTTCTAATTGTGATGGATAACTCTTCACAAACACAAGTACTGCTAATAAATGACTAACTCTTCGAATATTACATGCCTTCTCAATTTACTACCGCAAAGCTAATATGGCGCCAGCTTTGCGCGACCATTTACAGCACGCAATCGACGTGTTTTTTTATTTAAAGTATATTCATTCTCCGCGAGTATTTCTTTACTACAAGGTACCTTGCATGTAAACATTTCACTTGGCTTTACTTTATCTTACTTTGTCTACTGTTAGAATGACAATGGAATAGCAACAGAAGTAGTAATGCTATTATGAAACACCTCCAAATTTTGTCTAGAAGTCAATAGGGTTTCAAATAAGCAGTCGTTTACGTGTGGTAAAAAATTGAAACTTTCAAAGTCGTCAACGACGTTTCAGTTTCTACACCACACACCTACAACGATAGGCAACACCTACACACGAAAGTGATTGTTTTTTTTTTGCGTATAATTTTATTGTGATGTGCATGGTGGATTGGTTTGGAAGGAGGAGTTTCGATTTTGGGAAGGCAACTTAATCCCGCAATTCACCTTGACAACCGTCGAGCGAGTCCGCATACCTGTTTCATACTTCGAAAGGCCGCTCAAGGTTAAAAAACTGTGGTCGAAGGTGTCAATATTCAGCTGTTGGATTGCTGTAACGAAAGGAAAAAAATAAAAGAAGAATAGGTTTAATTTTTTTGCGAATTTAAGTGCAAATTAATATAACATTTTTATGAGAGATTTGAGAAAAGAAATCTATAAACATAAGTTATTGCGTATTGTGAGGTGGAACCCGGCTAATTAAATTCTCATAAATACTATCACTACGAAATAAACACAGATTATGAACTTTCCATCATATAATCATGCTCTTGATCACAGATGAGCGATCCAATTTCAAAAGAAACCTAGATTCGATGAGAAAATGTCACGTCGGAAGACGGTGATGAGAATAGTACTTTCTGTTCATGCGAGTAACAGACACCAAATGCAAGAAACCAGATAATGAATCACCGCACGCACACGGGGAGAAAAGAATAATCGTTATAGCGACAACGGTAACCAGCAGACTACATTGGCAGCACGATTCACCTTTAAAACAGGTGGTTTAGCCGGTTCTTCCCCACGTTCCGATTACCCATTTCCGCAGTGACGAACTGCAGGTGTTTAATTTGCACCGTTAACCTTCAGGCAGCGCGAAATTCCACACACTTTCTTATGGCCGGATTTTGATAGTTGATTTCTTCGTTCCTTTACAAACGTGTACTAATTTGCAGTAAAGCATTTACGGATATGGAGACCAACTTTCACAATTTAAGATATACAATACTAAATAATAATGAAAACAAAACCCTATTTGATTTTACTTTCTCGCAATGGACTTAGTTGAAACAAAAAACAAATATGAAAATATTCAATGATTATAATACTAAATCCCCTTCATGTAATGACAGATACTTAATATTTTTTCCAAATAATAATGGAACCTTTTTTTAGACAAACCCTGCTAACACTACTTGCATTTCAAGGTTACATTTGATCGTAATGAGTAAGTAGTAGTACTTTCTCAAATAATGAATAAGTAAACTCATCCATTTTCAATGACAAAAGCTTCACGCTACGTGAATCGATAAATTTTTTTCCATTGTTGTTGACAAAGAAGTATTGCCAACTGCGGTTGCTCTTCATCGGTAGGATGTAAGTAGATATTGATTTACATGTTCCGATAAAAGTTACTTGCAATTTATTTTCAGAAAATGTTCAAACGTTAGTCTCATGATCGACGAACAATTTGCTCATCAAATTGTTACATCCATTGCAGTTGCAGCAAGCAATAGCGGGAAACATTGATAGACGTATTAGTTCACCAAAGCCAATAGAACTGATTTTGATGTGAAAGGAATTGAAAACTATAAACACAACAGTCACATCAGCTTTCATACCCCAAAACAACAACGTAGGTAAAGTTTGGGCACGTAGAGAAAGTGGAGAATAAGGGAACTTATGGGTAACAATGTTTTCGGAAGTGTCTGATACACAAAAACCAGGGAACGTTTCAAATACGTTTTGCTCGTTTTGGTGGGAAAGTTATGAAAGTTTCATAAAGGATGACACATTATGAAAGCGTCCATGTGATTGACATAAAGTGGATGCTTCGAGTGCTTCTGAAACTATGTTACATTAAATTTGAAGGGAAAATTGATAAACTTTTGCTGTTAATTTTAACTTGATTAACGGCTCAAGCATACAAAAAAAAATTGCTTCTTATGTACGTAATGTGTCTATTGACATGTTCGATGGTACGCGAGCTTCACTGTTTTACAAATTAACGCCTGTTTAGCCTGATTGCGTCATATCTCATCATAGTTTTATTATTTAATCTCTATAAGTAACCTTTTCGTAATATCACATAAAGCGCATGACACTTGTGAACGTAGTTTTCATGATTGTTAACTGATTAACGAATACATCATTCGAAACGGCAGCAATATATAAAAAACAAACGCTTCATATTCGAGGAAAAGTACACATTGCTTCCAAAGCAACAGCACAGCAGATAGATAACGGAGTGTAACACACACTTTGGTCAGAATCAAATTATCACTTTTAAATTACAGTCATGCCTGACCATCTTCAAAGCGTGTTAGTGCCTCACTAAGGACCATTTGAACTCTGCCATGCTTTATTCATAGTTCACCAACATAACCTTCGACACGCACACGATCAAAGTCGAGCGCTTCTTTTCAATGCAAAGACAAATTACTTATTTTCAAATCATTTACTAAATTCAGTAATGCATAGAATAATATTGAGATTTTGATATAAAAATGAACTTACCATCGGATCAATTACATCAGGGTATTTATACAATAAAATCATATTATTAAAATAAAAAAATTGACAAAATGATGAAATGAAGCAAACAAAGCACAACAAATTTTAAATAACTCAAGCAAACACACACATTGATAATAATTGTGAAGGCTAATATACTGTATTGATTGATACTCCCAACTGACGAGACAAATAAAACATTAAAAAATTCCCACCTTATTATCGAACACGATCGGATAGTATTCGATAACGATTGCAACGGTAACGTCCAATTCAAACATACCATTAAAATTAACCCACCCCCCAACCCAACTCAATATATGTAACAACCTCACCATCTGCAGTTTGTGCGAACTGCGTAAAAATTACTAGCATTTTCACTGACTCGACTGTCCTCCTCGCCTCTTCCTCCAATCGGTAGGTGAAAAATTTACGGTGCAAATAGATACACCGAAAAGCGGAGCCTGTTTGCTCGTTTTGCATATGAACATTATTGTCCATCCATGGTTTTGCGAGAGATGCTGAAGGTTTGACGTAATGCATCAATTCCATAAAATTAAACCCCCGACATTGTGCCCCCATGTGCTAGTACAACAAGCGATTTCAATAGAAAGTTGTGTGAAAATTGATAAAAAAAATATTTAGAACTATGGAAAGATTTTTATTGACCACATAGATAAACAAGCGGTCTTAAAAACACCAAAAGACAAGCAAGTCTGTGTAGGTTATTTTCGATCTGAACTGACGCCGTTTCTTACAAATATGAATGAAGATCTATTTATGAACAATTATTGACAGCGCATTCCCAACTGCTCAAACACAAACGTTTTTAAAGGTATACGTTTTTTTTCAGTTCGTCAATGGTAACGTTTTCTTTTTGCGACGCACGGGTATTATAGTCCACCGAATGTTGGCGATGTAACGCTATTTTCATTCGTCCTTCGAAAGTCCTTCCAAAAGAGGACGCACCACCTGTGTGCCAACACGCAGCTACTTTAGCATTTGGTCGCAAAGGAATCCTACTCTGAGCGTCATTTTTACAAAAATATCTTATGAGAAAAATGCTGTTAGAGATGATAAATAATATTTTAAAAAAACATAGTTAACATCTCTGACAAACAATAGTTATCCATCAATATAAATAGATATTTTTTTATATGCGCTTAAGTTTACTATGCTAAAAAATTACTAGTTTTGCTAGATGTTCTATAGCATTTTTATCATATAATTGATCAATTGATTAAACCTTTCTCACACTTTAAATCCTTAGTTGAATAAACTTGTCCTGTTCCAATTTAAACACAATTCTTGAAACCAACACAGAAGCGAATTTAGGTCACTCGCAATTACTTTGACCTGTTGGCAGTGAGAAACGATTCCCATCCCAACCCTACGGATCCGTCGTTGCTCGTTGTTGATGCCCTTGCCTAATCGAGGGCCCCACGAGGGATTTCAAGATATCCTCTCCCAGACACGAACCCAGACATTAACTAAGAGCAATTGCAATGAAGACGAGAACATCGATGTGGAAAACGATGTACTCAGCAAGTAGTATTAATTAAAGTTTACCGCAATAGGGCGCCAATGGCCGATGAACTAACATCTAATGGCTTTAAGGAATATATTTTCATTGCTAAGGTGTATGTGTGGAGCGAATAATATGCATTTAATGCACAATTTACATTACATTTACCTTACATCTTAACAAAAAAGTAAGATAATTCAAAGTAATGTTGGCTTTATTTGAAAAGTGTTTTAGGTAAATTCACATCGATAAACATTATCCAATTTAAGCTCTAAAGTTCGCACATGTCAGTTGTATTAGAATCTTATACACAGCTTTGCTGTCATTAATTCCCGATTTTCCAGCGCTGTTTGTTTGAGCAAGACAAATTGAATCATGTATAAATTAATCGATACACACATTTCTGAAACGATAGCAATTAAGTATTAACCATTAGTCACACACACAAGTAAAGCCCTTGTGCAGAGTATATCTTGAAGGCTGATACTACGTAACTGTGGTTACCATGGATACGCATAGCTGCATCTGACTGGTCCCCACGGTTGGATAAATCGCAAAAGCAACAACATAGGAAACGTAAATGAATTATTTCATTCACTTGCTACGAGGACCGCGTACACTGCTCACGTGGCGTGAGTCCGTGAAGTTTACGTAATGTGACTGAACAGAGTTTACTGAACAGAGTAAAAGAATATGCAAACCCTTTTCATTTTACCGCTGTTGTGATATACTGGCTTGAATTACCTCGACAAACAAACATTATTATCATTACAATAGCTTTAATACTCACAATCGTTACTATGTAACAAATCTATATTCTGTATAGTATGCACTGACTCGATATTCACACTTGCTCATGCCTGTGATTGCATACAAAATTAAAGCCGCCCTTTGCATCAACCAACGCTCTTACGAAAGACTTAATTCGGGTTTCAGCACCACTTCAAGCTGTCACCCTAAGATGAAGAAACTTAATTATTTATCCACCCATGGAATGTATTTCTGGTTGATCTCTCTCGCAGGCCACACCACATGCCCTTCATGTTTAATTGGTCTCAAGCAGGGTTAATGGAACATGTATTTAAAACATTTATAACATGAATTTAATGTTCTGGATGAGATACAACGTTTGCTGTCTAATAGATTTGATCGTAGCACAATAGGTTGCATTATTATAACCTTGCCAGCACTCTGTACTTCTAACAGTTTAACATATACAACATTAATTATTTTGTAGCGTGTGGTTTCTAATGCAGATCAAGCAACCATCGAAATTTGATAAAAAATGAAAATAACTTACCAAAAGCCATCGCTCACGATGCAAACCAAAAAAAGGGCAGACCTCACAACTGACTACAACGTTGACTTATGGTTTTTGTCTTCTTAAATTGAAAGTCATGATTTCGGGCGCACTTGCTTGGCGATCATAAAGTGTATGTTTCCTTACGTGATTTTGTATTAAAGATCATCATTCATCAGAAACCTTATTTGACTACAATAATTAGATAACTTGTAATAATTATTTAAGACTAGAAAATATTTCAAAAATAAAAAAATTTTATTGCAAAACTATTTGTAATAAAAATAAAAGACACTCTGTAAACTTTCCTAACAACCCACTTAGTTTTTATCATGCTTATTTATTTATGTATTTATTTATCACTATCCTTTACAATACACTACCCAAACCAGACCGATTACTTGCAATCCGGAATAACAAATGTCTTGACCCGGGCCTTGATTTGATGCAGTGTAATGTTTCCCAAGCTCCGTATCTCTCGAACTTGTTTCGAATCGACGATCGAGCTCAATTCGCTTGATTTCGTCATTCGAGAAAGCAATAGGCCAGCTGGTGGCCGGGTTTGGCGATGAATGGCTGAATGCCGCTTCCGCGGTTCGGTTACAAGGCACACCACTACATGTTACGGTGAAGGTTCGTCGCGCGGTCTATATCGCGAGGAGAAAGCACCGTGCCTTTACATAATGGAAACATTAAAATTCAAACCAGCGGCGACTTCCAAACCAGAAACGGATGCAAGACAATGCTTTTAGGCTGTGTTTCATCCGGTTTATACTACCACAAGATCGATGTTCCAAAGTACAGGACCCACAATTTTGATACAGTTTGTGGTACAACGAATTGATTCCTTTTTATGTAAGGTATACCGAGAACAGAGAATGAAAGAGGTGCTATTTGATATCGTTTTAGTTTACCTTGTTTGACAAAAGAATTTGGACGAAGGAACGCAAAATATGCCAAAATAGCTCTGAGGCCCTCTGAGCAGTAAGACGTTAGCTTCAGTCAACTAATATACCCAAACAAAGTAAAACAAAGCAGTACAAATAATTTTCTTTTAAAAACATTATGTTTGTGGCGAAAAACGAAAACGAAGCTTATTCTGCAGAACCCTCAAACGTACGTCGTGTGTACTACTGCTTTAACTAGCGATCTGTTAGAGGTAATGTTAGTTCAATCATAACCACATACATAAGTAACTGATTGACGGTAGTGCCATCATGAATATTTTCTGAGAAGCTGAAAAACTAATGGGTGATGATTCCATAACACCTCACCGAGTTGATAAAAAAAAGTCTATTATACGCAAAAAAAAAACAAGCAAACATTCAACCATGTCGGTACCGCTTCGCATGTGATGAAATCACTGTCGAAAAGGTATAGGGTGTCCGTCGTTTTCCGGTCCTACAGCTTCATACATTGGCACGCTAAAAATTTCCTTCACTAATACATTATTAAATCTATTAAGTCTATTTACACAGACTTCTCTCCGAAAAAAACATATAAAAACAACGACTGGAGAAATTGCGTGCAAATAAAAGGACGACTAATGCAGAGTTGATTTTTCGATAATAGACAATAAGAGATCTGAAAAACAATTCGCATCAAGCTTTAAGCTTTAAGTAACACTATTGGACAAGGTGTGATGAATAAATCAAATAAATCAAATTGGAAAAAGCAAATCCGCCTGATGTACCTACAAGCAAAACAATCACATCCCATGTTGTTGTTGCATGTTTACAATATAATTTCACAATGTTTCCTCCTCCCCCGTGAGGGCGCTAATTACCCAAAGGAGAAATCTGCTACCCTATAGTGCCGTCCACCGTTTCGATGTGAATCATGAGATGGACAAACGGAAATCACTAAGCAAAAACAGAGGCGACCGCTCACGCAAAAACACGGCCGAGCAATCAACCCGTTCTTTTGTACAAGCAACGTTCAATCACTTAATTGCGAGACACACTGTTTAGCATAGACGACGCAATTCTGTTCTGCTACTTTCCAACCTTCAATGGGGCTTACTTTAAGCGTTTATATGCGAATCGGTAGTTCCTACCTTCGTCATGTTGCTGTTTTTTTATCATTGTCAATAGGTAATCATACATTCGTTTCGGTCATTCAACTTGGGATGATTCAACAGTTATTGTTTTACTTTACAAATGACTTTATTTGGCTGAGCTCAACATTCACCTCGAATGGACCGTTTTCTTATACGATAAATCTGTAAATTGTGTACGATCACGCGTTTACCGCATTTGAAATGATGATTTACAATTGAAAGCCTTTTTGGAAATTGAGTAAAACATATAACATATTTTTTAAAAATTTTAAGGAATTAATCTACTAATAACATTTTGAATCGTTCCAATTGTTCAACGAAAACGATTTTCCAACAATACAAATCATAGCTGACTCAACAACCGTGGAAGCAAAAGAAATCATTTAAAAATGAAAGAAAACTTAAACAATTTACTTCTCAGCTAGTGCCACAAAATACTCATCGACTGTACCGAGGATGAAATCATCCTCGGCCACAGCAGCATCAGCAAACTTTGTCTTTCACCTCCAATATCACACCAGATGTATTTACTTTTCTACAAAGCATAAAGAGCGATAGCTCTGTGAACAGCAGAACAAAAACCGAAATACATCGGAGTCGCTAGTTGTTAGCGGGTGTGAACATGAAAAGCACACTTTTTACACAATTGTGGCTTTTACGTGGCTTCCAACGTGCCTCCACACCGCAAGCGCTGTTCATTCATTCAAATATGGTGTGGTAAAAAGAAACTTAAGAAGAGCTGGAGGTTCAACAAAAACTACGGGCAATATCGTTTTCATTCATACTGCGCGACTTACATAGCATGCCGATTTACATCGAGATGAAGACAAAAAAAACATACGTCGTTTGTGCCAGTGCGTTGGCATTGTCTGGCACTGGGTCGGGGAAAGCGTCAAAGGTAGAAGTTGCTTAACGTACGCTGATTTGGGTTCATTCTGAACTGGAATGGGATAGAAATATGTGCGAGTGTTTCATTTTTATCCGTTGAACTCACCCAAAAAGTCATCCAATCAGTGCTAGTTTCAGTGTGAGCTTAAATTCTTTTCTGTTCCACTGCGAAACATTAGGAAGTCATACGCAGTTTTCAGTGGCGGTTTGGTGATGCATCTTTACAAATGATACGTTTGAAACGTACTCGTAATTCCATTGAATCATACTGAATCAACTCAGCTATAATTTATGATCGGAATTATGAGGTACATATTCTTTTATTCTATATTCTGGTCAAAACTGTAGAAATAGCTTTGAATTCATTATAAAAAATAGCAGCATGTACAAAATCTCATCTTATTTTTATCGATTTAGCTCATAATAAATTCTAGATATCACTTGTCGTCGTATCGTCTTTAGCTCGTAATAAATTATGGATATCACTTGTAACGTACCACCCACACAGAAAATGGACTTTTTGCGTACTTAACGAATAAATGACTCGCGTTCGCCAGCGCTTTCATTATTATGCGAAATTCTACCACTGAGATGGCTCTTAGTCCCGTCGCAGCATCGTTATTTCGACCAGTTCCACTTGTAGTAAAAGATCATTGTCCGAAAACGTTCACCTTTTCATGTGGCTCCGCAGGGCATCTCATCGAAGCATGATGACGCACAATACGGACAGCCGGTGTCGCTCTGCTTACCCATCGAGAATCAATCCGAAACCGAATGGAGCATTTGTTAGTATCTGCATGCGGTGGAGACACGAAGAATACGGATGGATGGCTCTCATCAGTCATCGCGCGTTCTCCTGACGCAGCCCAAATTTGCCGGGGAGGTTCATTTCGTCTGCTAATGGTCCTGCGGCCACTTGAGAAGGATCATAGCATTCCCCATCCGTTCCTCCTACGTGGTGTGCCTTAGCTCTCGTTAACGGAAAAATGCTTCAAACAGAACCGGAACGTCATAATTATTGAACCGGTGACGCATCCATAACGAGGGTTAGACAGCTGGATATGCTTCAGTTTTTTACGATGAAATCAATAATACAACCAAACGAGAGAGATAGAGAGAAAGAGAAAGAGTCTTTCTCGAGCTTTTACCATCCATGTGGGAGTAACCACCCGAAACCATTATTTCTTGTAGAGATGACACCATCCAGCAAACAGACTTTTTATACGATGAATGGAAAAAGAATCTATTCGTAATGTAGTCCGCTTTATGCGATGTTTCGTGGCCTTTCAATGTTCGTTCTTGAAATTTGGAAAGCAATATGGATTCTACAATTGTATCCGCAACCGAATCCCACTCATAATATTCCACCTCTAAAAAGATGGCTGAGAAACGCCCCAATTTTACATATCATCATCGCCGATCCAACGTGATATTCTAGGAAATGAATAATGTTGTGTCCGATGTGGGAAGCAGAGTGATACTCATCAAAGCGATTGCCTAATTTCTATTTAGGAGTGATTAAGAATTTCCGCGGTTGATAAATCGCTTAAATAAAATTGTGCAATGAAAAGTTTGTCCAGGACTTTGCGTTGTGATCAAGATGAGAGTCGGATACGTTCTTATCTCATCGAGGTGACCGACTTTGCTGTTCTACATTGCTCTTAAAGGTGCAATGTGGAACGTTGATTCTGATAACCGAGGTAAGATTAACATCGAAGTTTTCTGGACAGACAACTGTGTAGGTGTATGGGGCAAACACCCAACTGAAGTGTGATACAAAGGCTAAACTCTCTTTTGCTACAGCGGGTTAGTATTTTATCAACGCTTTGCTTTCCATACGGTCCCCAAAGGGACAGTTATCTACAAAACGAACCAAAATTTATCTAAAAACAATTGTTTATCGAATTTTAACTGAATATCCCCCTGGATTTAGTTGCGAATATTGGATGCTCAAAACTCCGACTGAACGAATAAAAAGGTATTTTTGCGACACTTAAGCAGTTTTTGTGTGACAAAAGCAAAAGCATTTTCGTTTTCAACACCACCAATCTTTCACCATCTCTTAATTAAGCGACACAGCAGGTCATTTTATTCTGGAATCTTTTACTTAATCGCAGTTGATGATGAATTTTCATTTTCTAAACTTACAGAAATGTGCGAAAATTGGTAAAAATAAAAATT
Organism: Anopheles farauti No. 4; assembly: GCA_000956215.1. Lineage (NCBI taxonomy): Eukaryota > Metazoa > Arthropoda > Insecta > Diptera > Culicidae > Anopheles > Anopheles farauti No. 4. The sequence goes on from JXWZ01000636.1 coordinate 14,785, forward strand.
CTCCGAGCATCTAGGGGCACGGTTTTGGATGTGCGTTTACCTAATGCGCAATGCAGAGAAAAGGTGGAGAGGAAGAAAATTTAACCTTACGGGCTCGTCATTCACAAGGGAAACACGCCGCCATTCAAACGCCCGCGCTAAAATACGCGGGGGTTCTGTTGCTATATTTCGGTGAAAGGTACGCTCGCACCTCTCGAATCAATCCCCATCCTATACAGCTGAGACATGCCCATGACACGCACACATTTTTCGTTTTCACGCCCGAACGCCCGATTACACGGGGTAATATTCGCAGGAGATTACTTTTCCGCCAGGTCCATTCCCGGAGTTTTCACGTTAATCAGCAGGTAGTGATGTTTTCGGACGCATAGTTTGATCAACACGAAGTCATCACCTGCCATCATGATTGTCGATCACGCAGTAAAGCATGAGTACGAGCTTTTCTTTCATATAAAAGATACAGAAAGAGGAAAGGACTAGTCAAAGGTACCATTTTCAACCATCCCTAGATGGATTATCAACAGCTAAATATGGGTTTGCTTTGTTGGTGACTCACGCCATTCGAAGCAAAGAATGGGTTGGTATGAAATTATGTACCACAACAAGCATTCTGTTGTTGGGGCATAGAATTATGTGGTTCGAAGGTTTTCTTCCAAAATCTGACTTCGGGCGAACAGTTTTAAAGTTTTAAAGCAGGAGCAAGCCTACAGGGAACTAAGGGCCCACGTTTACAAAATAAAAAATCTCTACTCAAAATGACTATGGTTCAACATTTACTAACTTCACAAGTTCTCCCGGGTGAGATTTGTTACTCCAGGCGAGCAAGGTTACCCATGTCGTCGTTCATCGACGCAAACCACGAGGAAGTACAGATAAGGGTTGTGAAAACAAAATCCATGACATCTCAGGCAAAGGGATGATGAGATGTGTGTTGCTGCTCTGGTTGATAACATGTCGTGAGGTCGTGTTCGTTCATACCTATGGACGCAAAACCCTCCTAACATTGGCAAGTTTTAAAGCATAACCTTGTGTTGATAAGACGAGACATGCCACAAACATCTGTGACGCTTAGGAGAGTTAGGAATTTGTCACAGCACAGAACACCCCAAATCCTATGTAAACTGGTAAACAATGTAACTATGTCGTATCAGTTTTACTACGTTGTGTACGCTAGCTTACAACGAACAGTGTTCTCTAAGTGTTCGGTCAGAAGCACAACATTATAACTCCTACCGATTACTTAAATGTATGTTCGAGTTCGAAAATTTCCGCAAAAACTTTCTTGGATCGAACCATAACACGCCGAATCTTGTTTTAATCTAGCTGAAAATATCGGACACACCAGAAAATCAGCTGTTACAGGAGTTAGTTACTACAGCTATTAGTTTCATTCTGAATTGGCTTTCAGATCATACAATTTTATATTGCATCAGTTGGTAAAGGGGTGTGTGTAACGTAAATAAGGTTATATTTAGCCATACACCACTAACCGAATAAAGTATAAGCATTTTATCCATCATTATTTCCGATGGTTTGATGTTGGTGTGGAGGCTCTATGAATTGGCCTAACTAGCTATAATATTTATTACAGCATCGGAGTGGTTCTCCAGTATCACTGGGTGGGCGCGAGGTGATAGGTCGTAATTTAATGCCGTACAGTGTGCTTCGTAATCTTTAATAAAAAGTCCATTTATAACATCTAAAAGGTGTAAGGAATGGAGTGATGTATGATGAAATTAACGCGTCGTATTATGGTACAATGTATGTTACGAAGAAAATTTATCCTTTTTGTTATTTATTATTATGTAATTCATATTAATATCACTGTAATCGGCTAAAACTATAAACATTTTCAGAATACAATACGAAAGCTTAATACAAAAAATTGGTTATAAAAATATTAAACCAATGTAATGTATCGTAAATTTTTACAAGTATAATTTTGTTTTTTCAAGTATAATGGTAATAACGGGTTGAATTCCAAAAAAAAATCACTATAACATACACCATGTAATCAATTTTAAAAGAAAATCCCAACCTAAAGTCCAATCATAAATTCACTGCGTAATGCATATGATAAAGCATGTGAACGAATTCCAACACAAACACACTCCACCCACACTACTCTCGATAGAAAAAAACGTAACGCATTGAGTAAAACTTTGAAAATCAAAACCCCCGAAAATTGGTGCCACCCACCTCCAACTGAGCGTGGAAAACAATATTACGCAATATTACGGATGCCTACAAGAGGCCCAAAAGAAACCGAAGAAAGTGCAAACGCTTCTGTGCGTTCGTTGTAGTATACTTACAATAGTAGCTTTTTACTGCTTGCACATATGGTACAGCAGAGTGCGTGTGCGTGCAGTATTGATTGAGATGGATAAGCTTGTTGGATGTATGGGATGTAGGAAAAAGAAGAAGAAAATCGTACCCCGAAACATTCAACTATCTATGTCGCAATGTGTTACGGAAGCATCCAAATACGGAGCCCATGTGTTTTGTCAGGTCAGGAAACTGTTGGAGATGAACGGCGGGTTTACGCATCAAATGGTGGTAAATTTCTTTCTCTGCTCCCTGACACCAATACCATCACGATCCACAATACGCACTCGGCGGTTGATGGTGACACAATCAACGCAACCACCCATACCTAGCGCGGTATTGTATGTACTATTGTGTTGCCCAACGGCCGAACGGAAAGGCGGCGATTGACGCTCTTGTCTACGCCTACTCGATTCGGTAGAGATTGGTTGGATGACTGGAAAGCTCGTCGCCACGCTTAATAGCACGCAGGCAGGATGCCCCCACATACTTTTGAGTGTAGTTGTTTGATTGTTCCGTCTGTTACAATCGCTGTGACTACAGGAGTATCTATGTTTATAACTAACAACTATTTTACGTTTTTGGATCGGATAATTAATAATAGCATTGCTTAAAATATTGCATCCATTACACATCTTACTGCCAGTTTAGTTGGGTAGAATATACAAAAGAATACTTGTATTGAAAACATTTTGACTTAATGTTTTTAAAAAATCGATAAACCATCTTAAGGTAAAGCTTACGAAAATGTACATAGCTTTATTTTAATTCAACATTTTTATTTTCATTAACCCTAACAAAATAAGAAATATGAATAACTTAACACGCACTTTTACACAACCTTGACAACATAGTTCTTACTTTCGCATACTTTTTATCTATTAAGAATAGAAAATTCGACAGAAAAAAAAACCAAATACAAATTGTTTTTAAAAATGAAAAACGATCCATTGTTTTCCTAATCAATTCCAATACATGGACCGTTTCCACCATGGATTCCAATACATCGCTAACAGTTTTACTTTATCCAGGGTTCTAAAGGCAAATCCGTTTTATGTAGTAATAGTTGAACTAAGAAGATTAACTTTTAGTTTGAAATAGTTTCATAAATAACTAACGATTGCAAATTGAACGAAAAGTCTTAAATAATACGATAAAGATGCATGTTTTCTTTAATGAAACCATTTTTCTATAGCTTTTCAATCGAGGAATATTCATTGCCAAAATTGATGATAGTTGTAGCATAAAGCAACGTGTTGGTAATCAACACATATCTGCTTCCGTTTTATGTCAACAAATATGAGCAACGAAAATCCATTTTTATACAAACAATTGCAAAGGACGCTAAGATGTAGAATCGAAATTGAACTCAACATGACGATCTGTTCTGGTTGCAACTATTTTTAAAAAATATGAATAGCTTATGTGCAGGTTAATAGCATCACATTTGTAGCTAGCTTTAAAACACATCTCTCTTCAATTTTATATGAGCATACGAGTATTGTTGGAGCGTGAGTTATTTTCTCTGCACACCCTGACCGTGAAGATAGCCAAGCTAGCCAAATCATCATAGCTAACCAACGGACATATCAATGACAGCTCTCCGATGCCCGCCATAAGAGTTGGCTTCCTTCGATTACCTTTTTTAGTGTGGTGAAAAGGCAAAACGTCCTTCGACAGTATTGCTTTGTGTGGAACGAGGGCAAGAAGAATATAATACTTCAAATAGGTCAAACTGATCTGTTTAAACATAAACCTACAAATTTGGGAGATCAAATTACGCAGTATCTAAAAGCTAATCGAGTTCATTCTCACAAAGGCGGCAAATATATAGATTGCCAGATAGATTACATATAGATTTCCAAAGGTCTTACCTTTAAAAGTTTTGCGTTTTGTGATAAAACCTTCAAAGAGGATTACATCTGTCACCGAATCCAATCTTTTATTTTCCAACTCACTTCACTTCACACGCTCTACACACGGGCCACCTTTTATTCTTTATAGAACTGTGGTTCATTAACTGCACCGTGATGGGAAAGGAATATTCTGATTGAAACAGACGAAATTCTAACACAAGATTAGAATCATATTTTAATTTCATTCACTTGGCCTCACATGCACACTAAAAGCACTTGAAACAAAAACATTAACCGGCGAAAGATTATAAATACAGAACCAGATGACTTTTACGAGCCGACTAACGACGTAGCAAACGCACTTTTTTTTAGCACACACTCTTTCATTTTGTGAGAGTAATCTGCGGTCGGTTTGGTTTGGTTTGCTTGATAGAGCATACAGCATTCATACTGACATAAACACACAAACACACATATCTACTCAAAACTTTGAAGATTTCGTGCTCACAACCCCACCTGCCACCATCATAATCTGATTTGTATGTTGTTTAATATTCCGTGCCTCTGAAATGGTCCGAAATAACTCTAAAAAAAAAAATTTTTAACTTACTGCTTGTGCGTGTGATGAACCAAGGGAAGGTTTTTGTCTTTTATGCTATGCCACTAAAATGGTGGAAAATAGGGAAAAAGAACATTTTACACGAAAAAACAAAAAATAAGATCTATTTCAAATGTTGTCTTTGCCAGATGATATTTGAAACTTTATTTTTGTACGGTTTCTTGTTTTTTTTTTCAGTGCATGCTCCACATTCGGAGGTTCGGTAACAATCAGCTGTGTTTATGCCACTACGACTGGTTATGAAACGTGACCGTGGTCTCTCCTCCTTAAATGCAACCCATTGAAATAGCATGCCAATATAGGCCTTGGTGACATCTCTCGAAGAAAATCGATCTTGCTCGCTGGTGGTGGTGATATTGATGGCGGTGGAAAACATAAAAAAGACACACAATAATAGGACTTTGTATCTAGGGGCATGCTCCCCTACCAAAAGGAGCATTCTACTACGCGTCTGCTCCCTGTCCATCGCAACAAGGATGCAAAACACACACACAAATACACATGCAAAAGCACGACTCAGGAGCAAGAGAGAATTTCAAGCGTTCTCCGTGTGGAAAACACCTGATCCGATGGGGAACAGCATTGCTTTGGGTTGTGAATTGCATTATGATTATTATGCATGCATATATGTGTGCGATTACGTTTGACACATGGAAGAAAGTAACTGGGGACGGTAGTAGCATTTGCCCCACACACTCGTTTCAAGTACACGCGCACCGGACGACGACCACCTTTTTTGCTGGTTCATAGCACCCCGAACACAAGTGTTGCAAGTGTGTATGTTGGTGCGCGCGTGTGAGAGCGAAAAAAGACGTGGCAAACAGCGAAGATATTGTTGGACGGGTGGCTGGCCAGAAAAGTGGCCGTTGAGAGTGCAAAGAAAAGCCCCCTACGTCTCGGCTGTCTCGTCGCAACAAAGGAAAAACACAATCGCATCCGTTTCTTCAGACACACAAACACAGAGACACACACAAACGTCGACTCTACAGTCCGTGGACATCATAGCAACACACTGGTGCACTTTTCAGTCCGAGACTGCATTGGGGATGATGATGATGACAATGTAACGATGAGAAACACTCATACAAAGGCACCCGCGCACATTGGCCCTGTTTTTCATTCGCTTCCGTTACTTTTTTAATTCCGATATCCGAGAGGATTGCTACGACCGACACAAATGAAACACACGCGTTGAGATGTAAAAACACTTCAGGATCCGGAAATCCTTACCACATAATGATTTTTACAACCAATAACAGATTGTTAAACACAACGCTGAATGTTGTGTTGCATTATGTGTGAAATTGTATCCACGGGCCGGTGTTGTTTAGCGCTCTGCTTTTTCCAAAAATCTACAACATTATAACATCGCGTTTGTTATTTTCGCCTCGCGCACGCACTGAAACACAGGTACATGTATGGACACTACGTCGCCATGAGCGAAATATCGATAGACTCGAAAAGGTAGTAGTTAAAACTGGTGGAAAATCTAATAGCTTCAATGAAAATGCAACGTAATAGGTACGACCGAACACACAGCCACACGTACGCACAAAATAGCCCGATTTATTGTTTTGTTGAGGAAGGAGCTAATTATTTATCTCTTCCGTTCATTGGTATCATTAGATCCGGAAAAGTGTATTGTTTTCCTTACACAGAAGCACTATTTACGTACATTTTAAGCGATTATTTCCACTTAAGTCAGAGCAGCGCAACGTCGTGACCAACGTTGTCGAACATTTTTCTATTTTTGAAGAAAAAGAAGAAGATAAACATCAACAACAGACAACTGTCACAGCTGTCATCATCATCGAATCGTCAGCAGGATATCTAGCCGCCATTCTAAACTAAATAATACACTGTTTAAAACACATGGTTTAAAGATCAAATTCGCTCAAATTCAAACAATTCCGTTAAATCTTCTTTTTTGCAACCACAATTAAACAACCGGGTTACACGGATGCCTGTGACTGTGAATGCTAGTAGTAATTCACAAAGCAATTTAATCCCAATTAAGATTTCAAATTTATTTGCTTTAGAAAAATATCATTCTTCCGTTTAATTGCTTACCATCATCAGAAAGGGGTCAATTTTTTTTTCGGAAAACAATGTTCGAAAACATAAAATTCAAGTTTACAAGTTCAATTCCGGAGTTTTTACTTTTTTTAATGGTTTACTTAATTTTCATGCGACAATGCTTTTCACAGAAGATGGATTACACTAATTGGTAAATATTACAGTGTTATTCAAATTTCTTACGCAAGAAATAGAATTAAAAATCTATTTGGAAATCATGATGTCAACTTCGATCGTTCAATACATAGAATACTCCCAAATGACATAGGAAGGGTTCGATATCACCATTGTATGACTAGTTAACTATTTTTGCAACGATACATAATTTCCATATTCTCATCGATAACACAACTATAGGAGCATATATCTTACTGCGCTTTTATGATAGACAATCACCAAATTTCACAACTATGTAGTCATAGCTCGATTTAATAATAAAGCTCATTTCAATAATATTATACAAAATATTATACAAATAATATAACACAAAACATATTTTAGTGATGATGATATAAAACAATTTACAAAAGCTATATTAGATTTTGTAGATTGAATTTGATGACTACCTTCGTGTTGTGTCGCCACTATTGTGCACATACGATTTATTAACAAACGATTTACATATAATAGACACGCTACAAGTTACGGAACACTAACGGGAGCTCACTCCGTACACGACCTGTCGGAGTCCTTATCAGCGAGCAAGAGACCAAGTCTCTTCACATCAACCGGTGTCAACGCTTGTCCCTGAGAGCGGTAATCGAATG